>JXSR01S051046.1:100181-114330 GCA_000969725.1 Ophiothrix spiculata
TTCAGAAATCTTAAAATAATGATCACTCAGGTAATCTGGCGACATGTTATTAAAATGTTTAAAAGCATGGTTAAGCTTTAATAATTTGCTTTACTATGTCATCAGTGTTTAAAAACCCAAGCTTATCAAGCTAATCCTGTCCAACATGAGTCCGTGAGTTCAGACCAAGAGTAAACCTTACAATTTTATTTTGCATGACTTGAAGTTGGCATAGCTATTGATGGATTTGATATTGCTATGGAGGCAGTTCCAGGCCTTGACTGCAGTGTACTGGAAGATGGTACTACCAATTTGCCCACGAAACTTAAGAATCACAAAATTTAGATGGCTATCCCTGGTCTTATACCGGTGTCTTTCAGAAATCTTAAAATAATGATCACTCAGGTAATCTGGCGACATGTTATTAAAATGTTTAAAAGCATGGTTAAGCTTTAATAATTTGCTTTACTCTGTCATCAGTGTTTAAAAACCCAAGCTTATCAAGCTCATCCTGTCCAACATGAGTCCGTGAGTCCAGACCAAGAGTAAACCTTACAATTTTATTTTGCATGACTTGAAGTTTGTTTTTAAATTTTTGAGAAAGACCAGAAAACCAAGAGGAACAAGAAAAATCAAAATAGCACTGAATTAAAGCAGAAATTAAAGTTTTGCGAGTTTTTTGATCAAGATCAAACTTCATCAAATCTTGAGTATTATAGAGGGTCACGAAGACAGTCTGTAAACAGGCCAGCTTGAAAAGAATTCCATTGTTCAAAGTTAATAACAATACATCAAATCGGGTGAGATAGAACCCCAGAATGAGCGTCAAGTTGGGTCAGGTAGAAGCCTAGCATAAATTTTGTCAGATATGGTCAGGGGTAGTATCCATGGAATCCCATTCTCGCCCAGACGACTGTGTCCAGAGAAGAAAACAAGCAATACTCTGGTTTTAATTACTTACATAAAAAACAACGCCGCAAAACTACTAAATACTCACATTATATAAGATGTTTGAAAACAGGCCAGCTTGAAAACAATTCCATTGTTCAAAGTTAATACATCAAATCGGGGGAGGTAGAATCCCAGAATGTGCTTCAAATTGGGTCAGGTAGAAGCCTAGCATAAATTTTGTGAGATAAAACTCTATCATGATGTCATTTGTCATGTTTGTAGTGTCGGTAAACTATGCTATTTTCTTCTTTAGATTCCAGTGTTAGGAGCAAAGTTTACACTACTTTCAGGGATTTGGCTGGCTGGGGGAAGCAACATTGCATTCGGGTAAGTGTGTCAATATGGGTACACGCTCCCTGTCCGATATGGCGGACTTGTTTTCCATTTTTGGACTGATGAACCTCTATAGGAAAAGTGGCGTGTCGGACTAGCGGATGCACCCCGTCAACATTGCCCTGCAAGCAGAGATATGGTCAGGGTTAGTATCCCTGGAATCCCATTATCGCCCGGACGACTATGTCCAGAGAAGAAAACAAGCAATACTCTGGTTTTAATGACTTACATTAAAACAACGCCGCAAATTTAAATTACTAAATACTCACATTATGTAAGATCTTTGAAAACAGGCCAGCTTGAAAAGAATTCCAATGTTCAAAGTTAATACAACACAATTCAATGAATGGAATCATGGCAACTTTTCACGGGTTTTTTCCATAACAAACCATTTTAAAGATATTTTATCAAGTGTAAACTGTAGAAAGAAAAAGCTTTTTATGTAAAAAAAAAAGTCCTTCTCGGAAATATTTTGTATTGTTGTGGGGAAGCGTGTGTGTGTTTACGAGGCAGTAGACATTCTAGATCTAAAAAATAAACCTGTTTGATGTAAGCTTATAGCTTTCGTTCAACATTTTTTATAGACGTCGATGTCTTGTATTATATATATAACTGACAGAACCAATCGTGATTCTCGAATCCTATCCGAAACATTTTCGGGAATCCCGAACATTATAAAATTCCCAAAATTCACCACCTCAACTGCGACACATGTTTGCGACAATATCGGATTTCATTGACAAGATGCTTTGTAATAATTGCTCATTTTAAAATCAAAGCAAAATATCCGAATTGAATTGTAGTTATCCGTATTACTATTTCTAATGATTATAATTATAGATTAATAACTGATATTACTTGACGCAAGTGAGATTGTTTAACTATAATGCACCGCGTGCTAAAGTTTGAGTTGTCCGCACTCACGAGGTGTAACCGAGTGAGTTGGACAACTTCGACTTGCACAAGGTGCATTATTTTTGCTTATATACCAGTTAAATAAATCCATGTCACTTTGGCGCATCTTGGGTCACGTGCCATTGGTCATTTGGTCCATTTGATGGTAAACGTCACCGAATGTGCATATTTTGAAACCTCCAGTTGGGTACATAACTTGTGTAAAAATGAAATTGGGATACCGTTGGCGTATCGTGTTACGCTGACTTACGCCATAACTCTATGCGCCATCAAGATCCCAATGTAAGAACAAATTCATAAGTGAGAACTCAACAAGTAAAAACAAATTCAAGCAAAACATTGGTGGAATATCTTTGGCGCACTGAGATAGTGAGGGTCAGGGGTCAAATGTTTCCAATCTTGTGCGTTTTTGCAGCTCCGTAACTCTCTGCGCCATCAACAGAAAACGATAAAACCACCAACAACGTGTAGAGACAGTTTTCCTTTTATAAAAAAAGAAACAAGAAACTTGGGACATCTTCATTTGGTATTTTAGTATTTTAGGGCTGAAAGTTGCAGAATTCAACAGCTTTGCGCAAAAAAAATGGCGCTCCAAAATCTGTGCGAGGGCGCTCTTCAAGTTCAAGTCAGCGTAACACGATACGCCAACGGTATCCCAATTTCGTTTTTTTTTTTCATAAGTTATGTACCCAACTGGATTTTTCGAAATATGTTTAACTTTGGTTGGGATGAGCTTGGCGCACACTTTTACACTTACTTAAAATGTAGGGAAGGGTGGGGTGAGTTGGCCCTCGGGGTGAGTTGGCCCACCACGCGTTTCTGCTCACGTGACCTAGGGAGAATTATGTTACCGGTGATTTTTGGTCATATATAATGCATCAAATTTACCATAACATTTTCAAAACCCAGCTCATCCCTTTGTGTGAGTTATCAGTAAAACGAGTTTTTGAGTTACCTAACTAAACTTTTTTAGCAAACATAAGTTTGTACAGGTGTCCAGATATTACTTTGCGGGTCCAAGTTATTATTATTGATTACGAGCTATGGTACATGTCCAACATGTCATGGGATCAAATCTACTTTATCCTTTGTTTTGTTGGTTTGTTTGCTGGGACTACGGAGTGAGTTGGCCCGCTACCACGCGGGGTAAGTTGGCTCTATGGCGAATTTGCCCAAGATGGTATGATAACCTACTCAGACTCTAGCACAATAAAATTTATGACGTTTTAACACGATTTTAATTCTAAAAAAAAATAGATGCGTATAACAAGACGCAAGGAGTCTTAAATGAAATTGGTAGGCCTATATTGAATATATTGCATGCAGATAACACTGTAGGTCACAACGTATCTTTTTAAAAGATCGATATTGTATTAATTTATTATGGCATTTCATCTCAAAAGGACATTTTTGTATGCAAAACATTCCCGTGCTTCACTTAAAAAAACATAATGTATGAAATGTGTCACGGTAAAATGAGTACGACTCTTTTTTTGTAAATAGGGCCAACTCATCCCACTGGGTGGGCCAACTCGCCCCGAAGGCCAACTCACCCCATCCTGTTGACGCCTTTTTTTATTTTTTTTATTATTCAAATACGATAAGCCGCAGAGTCTTAGTATTTACATAAAACATAGCTTTGGTACATATCTATCTTGTGTTAACAGGAACATCTTCTAGACCTTAACCTCTCCGATACAGGGGCGTTCAAACAAAAGGGGGGCCAACTCACCCCACCGTCCCCTATATATTATTTTGTTAGTTGCTTTTACCCCAAATTTCAATATTTTTTTCGGCCAAACCGAAAACGACAAAAACCTTGGGATTCCTTTATAGCGTTTTTGTATGATACTGTATCACTGCATTTTTTTGATAAATTAATCCAATGACCCATGAATCGCAACATGGTACATTCTTACAGAGACAAACTGTTAAAAATCTAAAGGTCAGATTCCTTTTATCCGTTTGCGGTGCAGTTGCGGTGTGTTTTGCACTGTAAGGGTACTGGTAGTGGTATATGGTATAATCAGGCCCTGATACCATTTAATCGTGTGCTTTACATTATACAATGTATCACTACCAGTACCCTTACAGTGCAAAACGCACCGCAACCGCACCGCAAACGGATGAAAGGAATCTGACCTTAACTGTAACTTATTTTAACGACACTTTTTTTCCAAAATTGATTATCACGCAGGTTTTTAGAAGAAATACAATCTGGTTCAACGTTTCTGTTCTTTTGTTATATAACGAGAGCACTGGAAGCAGTTGGGTGTAGTGCGGTTGGTACTTCTGTTTTGGTAATCATTAGTAAAACTTTCCCAGAGGATGTTGGACAACTCATAGTAAGATTTCACATTTAAGCCATACTATAAGATTTTGTACAAAAATTGTATTGAGTGAAAACAGCCGGAAATGAAGGAATGCGACTATCATAGAGTGTTTTCAAGTGTATTTTGTCAACATCTTGTTTTGCCGCCGAAAAATGTATAAAAGAGCACATGGGTACTCCACTTTACAGATACATGAAGAATTAAATTCGGGATCCCGAATTTAATTCAACAATGCCCATAACAGATCGTTTTGAGGGTACTGACTCAATAAGCTAAAGAAATTACATGGGTGACAGTAGGCGCTTCATTTTAACACTTTGTAGTATTGCGTTAATATACCTATTCTTCTTTCTCTATGATCATGTTTTTCAAGGTTGGGCCCCATTTGCGTTACATCTTACTCTCCTCAATATCTAACTCCATTCTGTTAATATGTGATTTGAGTTGATGCATGCCTTTTTTGGGGTATTATTCTTAATAGGACTTAAAACGTATTTTTAAAAATAATTATTGTCTTTCACTGCAGGGCTTTGCGGAAATCTTTGTTGGTCTTGGCCAAACACTTGGTCCGCCTCTAGGTGGCGCTCTCTATAAGGTAAGTAGTGTTTGTATTTTTATGTTATGATCTTTAATTCCCAGGGGGTGTTGTTGCAACCCCCCTAAGGTTTTTTCCCTTTTGCATATAAACGCAAAAGCAACCGACCCCAGGCATTTGGGTAAACTATTTTACATCCTTTTCGGTCATTTGGATGAAAAGATTAGGGGGTACCAACTAAGGTAGGCCGTCAAAGTTGGGGTGGTTGGTAATGCCCCGGAAAATTTTAAGTCGCCATTTTGAAAAATATATGCATGCTATTTAGCTGAAACTTGTAGAGCATGCTTGCATTATCTTTTCCCTTCTTTCGTAGCAAAAAAACCCGATGAAAAATTAGTTATTTAGAACATTTAGAATTTTTTTGATTTAGTGGCCATTTTGCCCAAATCCCGATTTTCCGATCCCAACGAATTTTATGATGTCATAATTACGTAACGCCTTGGCCAATGTTTGTGATCTTTGTATCATTGGATAGGGGAGGACCATACATACCTATTGATAGCAAAACCGAGTTCATAGGGGGTTTCGTTTCTAAAGCCCCCCCCCCCCTTTGGTAGACGTGTTACAAAAAATAGCTTGGGTAGACAAGGGTTAAAGATTTTGAATAATTTGAAAATTGTCTACAAACTTTTGTTCTAGGGATTTCTGAAAATTTAGATTTTCACTGACACATCTGCAGCATAAAGTGTTAAAGATGCATTCAATAAATGGCTGTGGTATAAAGTAACAGTAATAGCTGCTACATATCATTTACATTTCAGTTGGGTGGTTACAAGCTCCCGTTTTTAGCATTAGGCGGTGTAACGATGTTGATCCTCTTGGTTAGTATTTTTGTCTTGCCGTCAACAGGTAAGTATTATGCAAAAATGATAAATAATAAATAAATAAATAAATCATCATCATCATCTAGGTCAGATGGTGCTCATAGCGCTGCTGTGGTATTTCACAAGAGTACGCCATCCATCTCTATCTTCTTGCAAGGCGTGATGCACATTGCACACTACCTCCTGACAAGTATTTCATGCCATCTGTCCAAGATGTTGCTGGACGCTCTCTTCCACCCTTCCAATGCTGCCATCCCTTCTGACAATATGCCCAAAATTCAGATTTACACATACATATAAAATGAGTTTTTGGTATAAATGTGACGTGGCATATCGAAAGACAAATGGTCCAAATGTCAAAATTGAGTTAATAGTATAGGTGGACAGTTTGTTTATTCCTATTTAACATTCAAAGAGCCGGGCTTTTTCGACCCACCTCAAAGCCGGGACGGATTCTGCCCCACCCCCTTCCAATCTCGGAAACCGATCGACAAAACATCAAGTGTAGGGTACTGGTGGATAGCTAGGACCCTCACGAGTCCATTGGTACCAAAACAATTGAAATCGGACCTTGACGTCGCGTCGAAAAACGCGAAAATCACAAAAAATCGCCAAAAACATGGTTTTTCACAATAATTAGTTAGGCATGTTCTTACTCCAAATGAATCAAATAAATACAATAAAATATAGTGGAAGTGTATCCTAATAACAAAAAACACGATTTGTATATAATTTGCATTGAAAATCAGTTTTTGGTCAGTTTTTCGTTTGACCCAGCGTGCCATTACGGAACGCCACGTCCTAGCCCTAGGTCCGATTTTCACAAAAATGGTCTTAAATAACAACCGGCGGAGGAATTAATAAAAAAATCCTGAGGGGGGGGGGGGGGGGCAGATTCCGCCCCCCGGCTCTTTTAGGGTTAATGTAGCACCAGATCTCTGTCAATCAGAGACTGGTCCAAGTTCTGTTTCTAAAGTCATTTTTAGCCCATAGATTGAGATTTCACTATTGGTGGCGCTTTTCATTTTTTGTAATTATTCTATATCCATATTGCATAAATAAAATACTTAGTGTGTGAATTTAACATGGATACAATTTGTTTTTGGTCTCCTTTACCTTATCCATATGGCAAATGTCAAAAATATGGTTTACAGATTCTTAAAACCTGGAAACTTGATTTACAGAAATAGCGCCACCAATAATGTGCCTTTGGCTATTACAGAGGAGGGTGGTCGTGGCAACTGTTACTGGTGGCCGGACGGTATACGGTATCGTAGCCGATCCCCGGTGACGTCATGTCCTATACCGCCTCTGGCGTGAAGCCGTTGGGATTCGTGGAAAAATACTATTTCGTAATCGGTAAAAAAATATGATAACATATATAAAAAGTGGGGTTCACGCGTGAACCCCAGCGGATTTGGAATGACATAATTATGTTGATTACTATAAGAATACTTTTGTATTTTTTTGAGGAAAGGTAAAAATATGATCTTTGGAATTTTTTTCTTCAATACGTGAGTCACGTGACCCAATAGAAATACACGTAAATCGTACCCTAAATTTGCGTTTTAGAAATCCCTCGTCCCTAAATCTAGTGGATGCTATTTATCGTGTCCGCCACCGCCTGGGCTATTCTAAAGGGCTAATGGTCATCAAACAGCAGGTGGTCATCTGTCATTACTAGTATTTTACATTACACACTATATAATCACCAGACTTTGGTGGTCAGTTATGCCCTCTGCAACTTTGATAATTTCTCCTCCCCTCGCTTTTTTTTCTTTGTGTAGAATCTACTAACAAAGAAGCGACCGGCTCATATACAGAACTCCTTAGTATACCGGCCATCTGGCCTATAACTTTTGCAATCTTGGTTTCTAATGGAGTCGTGGTTTACATTGATGCCACATTAGCGTTATTTTTGCAACAGGTAAGATAGGACACTTACGGGCATTACCAATTAAACTTTATATAGGAACGCATTGTCAAGCTTTTGATTTTTTTTCTTAGTTTTTGATTTTTTTTGCTAAGTTTTTGAGATATTGTCACGACTCGGTCCAAAAATATCAAAAATCCCACCACTGCCACCATTTTTTTTAAACCACGACACTTTTTGACCTATTTTTGGTTGAAAAAATAAAATAACAATCAAAAATTCAAAAAACAAGATTACAATCAAAAATTTGGAAATTGTGTCCCTAGATATTGCTTTCTAGATTCTTACAAGTAAAATGTTTCGAAATTTTACCAAAGCAAAATTTAGTTACCTTCCTCGTTAAATTTTGGACCCAAACACATGATTTTGGACATTCGGGCAAAAATTACACATTTTGGTCAAAACATGACCTCACCATCATGTTCAGTATGCAAATCCACTTCTAAAAATATTTACTTTTATATGGATGTATTTACCCGTTGCTGAGTTAAGCTGAATTCATATTCGACGTAAACGCAAACGCACGACGATTTGAGGAGTTCCGATCAATCGATATCAAAACGCAATACCGAATGCGTCACCGCAAACCGAGTTGAAGAAAGCTCAACTTTCCATTGCGTTTTCATGTCATCGGCTGCAGCAGCCCGTTTGCGTTTTGAGTTGTGAATTCATTTGCGGTGCCGTTTGCGGTGAACATTATTGGAAATTATTGGAAACGCAACGCATTGCGTTTTTTAAAAGTATGAATTCAGCTTTAGGGTTTATTAAGAGTCTTGACGATATGCATCGATCAATGCCCATCAACGCGACGCGCAGTCTATACACGCACAACGCATAAGGAAAAACACGGCGCGTCGACTTTGAATAAACCATTACAGCACCTGCATTACAGGAGCAAAAACCACAAGGCCCTTAATACGCAATGTCTGGGTATATATAGTGTGTTAATTTCTTGTAGGATCAATACATGTTCGAAAAAGATATTGGGATAGCACAAACGTCAGCCAGTAATGATCCTCATTTTTTTAATTCATTCTACACATTTTGATATTGACCCCTTTTTAATATTACCAACTAAATGGTAGTTTTCAGTTACTAGTAATATCATTTTCTTTATTTATACATATACTATATCCTATATACTATACTATATCCTTTACTTTAGACTAGACTTTCGAGACACTTATGCAGTTTGCTTTTCTACGATTCCCGATAGGATCTAGGTTGCAAGTGAATTTGATTGTCGATCCATATTCGTCCTCGCAGGTTTTCACAGAGGACTTCGGTTTCCTCCTGCATCTATAAATCGAACTTTCTTTCCAATATTCTGTCAATCTTACCACGGAGACGTCCATTGAATTTAATGCTTATGCACTATTTATATTTGTCTGGCTTTCCGTCGAATGTTATTAATAAATTAAATGAATAGACTCACCAGGTTTACAATGTATGCAGCGCCCCAAGAAGGATCAACGGCTTAACGTGACTTTCGAACCACGAAGTATTCAGAGTAATGTTTCTTGCCTAAGGAGACAAGGAGACGTAAACCGCCTGACCCGGGGCTCGAACCCACAACTTCTGTATAACTAGACCCGTGCTCTAACTGCTCGGCCACGCTCCTCTCTTAATACCTTTGTTACTAATATTAGTTCACCTTCTCAATTTCAGTTTCATTTGTCTCCAGAAGCGATTGGTCTTGTGTTTACTGGCTTCGCTCTTTTTTACACCATGGTTTCCCCTTTATTGGGTCGTATTGCTGATAAAACTGTAAGTTTGTTAACACTCAAGCGTTAGTTTTTAGGCAAGAATAAATAGATTGTATTATATACTGCATTGGCTAAAACGCGATCACATGATTTCAAATAGCTATAACCAGATTAAGGTGTCTGGTCCATGATAAATCTGCCGGAAAATTTATAGAAAAAATCGGCATGAATGATATTTTATCGATGTAGAACCGATTTTTAAAATAAAATTGGGGGTCACCGGACTCGTTTTTGCATGAGAGCATTTTGGGAGTTTTTTTTGGAACAAAATAGAACAGTTTTCTATGTGATCGTAAAATGTGCCAAAAGTGACATTATTTAGTGTCGATTCAAAAAATTCGCCCAAAAATGTTCGTCAATTTTTTCACAAAAGTTGCGCACAAGTATATTAAAAAAACAATAACAATTGGGGGTTACCGGACTAATTTTCTATAAAACTATTAAAATACGGTAATTTTTATTTTCAAAATACAACTCAGAGTATATGTGCATACGTATTGCGGCACTTACCAACTCAGAAACTAGCGCGTACTGGTACGCGTAGACGGCGCGTGGACCAGACACCTTAAGGAAAGCCCTAAATAGTAGTTTTGGAAATACTATTTAGCGCTGACAACATTTATCTTTATCACGCATTTATCTACGCACACATCCTTTGTAAGCATTGTTTTAGTGCATTTTTTTTTATCCCTGGATTAAAACTATGAACCTCATATCACTAAAATATAGCTATTTTTACTGCGCCCATTGTAAAATATTAATTTTAGTCACTTCAAGTTTATAGTTTTAACCAGAAATCTTCTAGGCAGTATATATTTGTATACTATAACGCAAATTATATTATGATAACAGTGTAATAGTTTGTACTATTGTACAGCATGAAACAAACCTGTGTGACATCATGATATAAAACAAATATTGAATGCCTATGCACGTACAATAGTACATATTATATACCTCATTTAAAGATTCCTGTCATTTGATTGGTAAAAAGTGCGGGCGTAGTTTTTATTACTTCCTAAAAGAAAGCTTAAACAAAATAATTTATAGTATTTACAATGCCCCGGGAGCCTTATACCCTCCTACACTACATTAAATGTTGTCGATACGCGCTATATGTATGGCAGTAGCGTAACCATAGATCTGTATCAGAGTTTGAAATATCGCATAATTTATGCAGACGATCGTAACCTCTCAACTTTGACCGCCATCAATGTGCTTGCTGTCAGTGCCAAATTGTAAACATTGAAATCGCTGTGTTTTCGTGAGAATTCACACGTAAATTTTGCTTAAATCAACTCCACAATGGCTGCACGTTTTGCCTTAGTTGATGATGGTGGACTACAGGACATTGTTACTGCAGCGGATAGTGCGAACACCAAGTAAATTACGAGATACTGAAGCTGAGCATAGTCAAAAATCACGTCCAAGGTCGAATTTCTAATTTCATCAGAAACGTTACCTTTGAAGTGTATTCTATCATATTATATCAGGTTCCAACAACCATTACATAAGACAAATGCTTTAAAAACCTGAGATAAAAATCCTTTCTCCATTCAAGGTTTACCAGTACAAAAACGTTATACTTAATTTTCTCATAACTATAATTATTCTGAATCAGCCCGGTGTCTTTTACCAATTTGGATGTAACTTTGCAATCGAACTTCAAAAAAACCAAAGCAAGGTATCATTTTAAAGCTTAAAATATAAACTTTCAGATGAGACCATAAAATCAATTTTTCATTTTGGGACCCTTAAGGTACCTTTCGATATGACGGGTCACATATTTCAACTTGTTGCGTCGCCGAGATGACTATAATAAAAGTTGATGATGTCATTATAAATATGTCCTAGAGAAAGTGATTTTAATCTGTATTTGGACAATAAACAAATTTCTATTATTGAACACTGTTTTCTTATTAGAAATATCTGGAAAAAATCTATGAGCAATTTATTAAATCATATAAATCAAAGGTCAGGTTTAACTGTAGGCCCTAGGCATCTAGGTAATCTCTTTTACATCCTTTACGGTCATTTTGATTAAAAACTAGGTTGTACCACCTAAAGTGGGGCTAGGGTAGGCCGTCAAAGTTTGGGTGTATGGGGGGGGGGGGGGGGGGGGGTGACATCCCGGAAACTTTTAAGTCGCCATTTTGTAAAATTTATGCATGCTATAAGACTCAAACATACAAGATATGTTAGAATCATCATTTCCCTTATTAATTTGCAAAAAAAAAAAGATGAAAATTTAGAACTGTTATAGCAAAATTTTGATTTTGGTGGCCATTTTGCCATAATGCAATTTTCAGTTGCCTGGTTTTCCAATCTGAATATACTTAATGACGTCATAATTACGTAACGCCTTGGCCGATTTTGATGATCTTGGTATCGTAGGATAGGGCAGGACCATACCTATCTATTAATAGCAAAACCATAGGGGGTTCTGTTCCAAAATATCAGTTTTAACTTATGGACATTTGCCATTAATGTTGGTGGTTTTGTATTTATCGATCTCTTACAGCATTCACCGCGCTTGATAATATCAATCGGATTATTCATGTCAGCCGTGGCTTTGTTGTTTCTTGGACCAGCACCGTTTTTTAATTTACCCAGGTCAGTATTTTTAAGATTTAAGCTGTATTTGCATTACGTAATAAATCTGAATCTTCTGCCGTGAAATGTATAATTCAGTATAAGGGTGGATTCATACTCTCATACATTCGGTACCGAATGTATGACAGTATGAATCCACCCTAAGACAAGACTGCGACGAGATAGCTATAGGTGGAAAGTTACGAATGAAGATTTTGAATGATGGCCATTACAAAGGAAAATGGTAATAAGATAAAATGATTCATGCATATTCTTTTAACTATGCCTAACTTTTCGAGAGTCAATTATGCCGTAGAGTGTAATCATTCACTGTTAATATATCTTAACACTTAAGTGACCAGGGGCCTTCAACAAGTTTTCGTGCGTAGCGCGAAAACGCGAAAACAATTACAGCGCCGCTCCATGTAATTGAATACGCAAGTGTAAGAAAACCACAACTCCAATAGCTCCCTTCTGTGAATTATATTTATAAAATATAAATGCATACAAATCTCTGAAAATGCTTTCTCATCACTAAAATAGCATTTCCATGCCAATATCTAATCATATACTATATAGTGTCACATTTGACTTTGTAGTTGTAGTTGACTTTCTTAGTCATTGTTAGATAATTGTTATAGTACATAGTTGCTATATTTTGCTAAACAGTCACTACAAGAACACCCCAACTCCATGAGCTCCTTTCTGCAACTATATACTAGAAAAAATATCTAACAATGTCAAAAAAAGTCGACTACAAGGTGACACTATGATAGGGATATAGACATGGAAATGCTTTTTATTGATTTGAAAGCATTTTCAGAGATTTGTATGCATTTATACTTTATAGAATTTAACAGAAGGGAGCTATTGGAATTGGGGTCTTTTTGTACTGGCGTATCAATTGTCAAACGTAACGCAGCGGGTCCCTCGGTGGCAAACAACTTCAAATCGAACCCTTCATTTTCATGTTAATTAGCATAAAATGATTTTACAAGGGCGCTGTTCAAATTTATTTTGACCATAAAATCAAAACCGAATAATTTTTTTCTAATTTTATTTTGGCAATGTAATTGTACTTGCAATGTGCAAATTTGAGCACAATTTCATGACAAAATTCCTTCGGGAACACGGTTTTTGAAATTTTGGCGGGAAAATGTGTACAGCGACACAAAAAATGGTTTTTCGGCCGCCATTTTGAAACCGGTTCATCCAATTTTCAATTGTTTGTCTGTATGTTAGTCCTTTTTACATGCATTATCATTGATTAAGTCTTTCAATGTGAAATTCATACCGGAAGGATGTTTTTAAGGGGCCTCTACCATGTTATTATATTCTACAATAACCCAACAAGTGTAAACTTGATCATCGGCTCATTTTTACACTAAATATAGACTTCTCATATTTTGATCTCAAAATGAAAAGTGAAGAAAGAAAAATATTACAATTCACTGAAAATCTTCCGCTTTATTCATTAGAGCACCTTTCATACCGTTGCCTATATGGCAACGATTCTAAGATCAGTTAAAATATGGAAATCACTATCAAAGCAAAAAATAACGGTTAATCACTGCAATACCAGGTCATCAGTTACGCTAACGAAAAAATGATCAAATTAAACGGCTTTAAAGACTGTGATTGTAGGTATTCATAAAATAGAGCAGACTCTTAAGTTAATATAGTATCTAGCACACTCTTATATATTCAGGTAATTTTGCAGACAAAGAATGAAAAAAACAAACAAACAAAATACATAAACAATTCTTGATAAAATGTGTAATGTCACACCAAATTTGTTGGTAAAAAATTGTAAATGTTTACTATCTTACAGTACATTGTGGCAAGTATATACGGCTCTAGCGGTTCTTGGTGTTGGAGTCGGCCCTGGAATCGTTCTCACATTTGTAGACGTCCTTGATTCAGCATTG
>JXSR01S051057.1:10569-28671 GCA_000969725.1 Ophiothrix spiculata
TATAGAGGGCTTTATTCATCTCAAAAATTTACTTTTTCAGAAACTTAATCTTATATTATTAAACCTCAGTTGACTAGAGAATTGTATAGATTTATTTTAAAAGAAAACGAAAAACAAAGGTTTCCATGCTCATCACCAGACAATCAAAAATTGTGAAATTGAAGTGATAATTCAAGTCATGATTGAGAAATCAGGTAAGGAAAATGCTGTTTTTTTAAGAGTGCTTTGTCTTCATTTCAGGATGATGAAAAGAGAGATGATATAGAAGTATGTCCCCAAGCTGGCATCATTACAGAAGAAATATCATCTAGAATCACAACAGATGGTGGCATGGGTCTAGTGATTGACTATGGACATGATGGCACCAAAACTGATACATTTAGGGTAAGAGGGATGTTTTGTGACTTTATAAGTAGATTTAACAGGACTAGAATTTTTGATGAATCTGGTAGCCTCTTCAGGGTTAGTACGGATCCTTGAAAGTACTTGAATTTTATTTTGCAATTTCCAGGCCTTAAAAATCCTTGAAAAACTTACTTTATCAAAAAAAAGTCCTGGAATTTTTGTATGTCAGAAATGTTAAAAATGAATATGTCGTAAGAATTTACCATGCAATTATTTTTATCCAAAAATGAGCGAAAACAAATTAATTTTATTTGTTGACAAGGGGAAAAGTCCTTGAATTCTTCTTGGAAAAGTCCTTGAATTTTGTAAGTGAAAAAGTGTACTAACCCTGCTCTTTTTACAAAAGCAGAAGAACCAAGTTAGATAAACCTCTGAAAAGTTCAAACTAATTAGAAAGTACAATATAGACTCTTGCAAACTTATCTTGTGGAGAATCAAAATGTACCCTCGTATCCCTATTTGAAATTCTGCATGTTATGATCGTTTTTTTCTTCAAAAATTACTTTTCTCATTAACCAGTTATATCCCTGAATCGGTTTGAGTTTTTTAGCCAATTTACATTAATTGCAACAATTTTTGCTAAGAATTTTAGATAATATTTCTTTTCCTGTCATCGTCTGAATGAATGCTCTTGCATTTCCCACCTCATAGGAATGTTACCTATACCGTACATAAAGCTAGCAGCTTTTGCAGTTTGAACGAGAGCATCAAAAATCAAATATGACTGCACAATTTTCTCCTTATTTGTACTAATTTTCTTTCTTTTAAACAGGCTTTCAAAAACCATGCCTTACATGATGTTTTATGTGAACCAGGGACAGCTGACTTGACAGTTGATGTAGACTTCTCTTTTCTCAGACATATAGCTCAAGATAAAGGTAAAGATCAAGCAATTAGATAGAACACTGATGAAAAGGAATAGAGCCTTCTCTGTTCTTGATTCTATAAAAACTGTGGTAAAGTACTTTTTGTGGGACATAAAGCTGCTTTTTTGAAAGACCACAACTGGTCTGCCCTTCAAAACTTAACCGGCGGTTGCCTGCCAGTTCTGGCCATACAGTACAACCGGAAAAAACAATAGTCAACCGCCCGAACCCAGCCAGAATTGGCAGACAACATCTGGTTGAGTTTTGAAGCAGTCTCTAAGGAAATGCAATGGGCTATTGCAGAAATAATTGACACAGCCCCTAAGAAGGTATGGGATATCCAGCTTTATCTAGTTTTAATCTGGTGCATTGAAGGCCATTTTCATATGACACATCATTTTGTTTTTCATTTCTCTTACATATCACCGAACATAGAGGTCAACTCAGCACTTTACCAACTTCCATAAAAAAAATTCAAAACCCACAAGAGCAAAAATCAAAGCAGAGATTATTATTAATGCAAACTGAGCAAACTAGAACAGATTAGATGTTACAAGCTGACTTTTGAGGGTCATAATAGTTGGAGTTGTTCGGATGGTAAACGACAAATTGTTGCAGAGTTTGAACCTTGTAAATTGAAAGATCTAGCACTATATTTTCTGCTGATTCTGGGAATATCAAGATGGGATATGTCTTACAAAGTATGTCAAAGCAGCTCGAGTTGGAGTAAAAAGGATAAGAGTCCATCAGGCAGATTGGCCCAAGGTCATACATGCGCTATTAAATATAAAGTATAGTTTAGAAAGTGATCAGTTTGTCCACTGGTAGCCAATATAGGTTTTCAGAAGTTCAGATGCTGAGAGTCTGTTTTTTACTGGGTAGACAAGTTTAGCATCCTTGTTTAGTGTTTGAAGACATCTGGCATGAGCTTTGTTGTAGCCCAGAAAGATATATGGCATTTGGATAATTGCCATGATGTTTTTACTCATATCAAGATCGATAAACCGTTGGATCCGAGAGATGTTCCAAAGATAACAATTCGTCGTCATATTGACATAGTGGCATATGACGATTTTTGGGCAAAATGAGTTAAACTTATTTTCTTGTTCTATGAACAAAGATCTTCATTTCCTGATATTTTGAGATCAAATATGTAATTAATTAATCCTTAATGAAACTAATGAATGGGGTCGTATCACGAAAATACCGCTACTTCCGGTAGTTTTATATCGACGTATGATGATACATCGTTATGCTTGTTGACGTTAGCAGAAAGCAGCTAATACAAAATCCATACGAAATATCTCTGGCACGGCATATCATGATATGTCAGTATCATGTCTATTCACATGCGGCACACACATTTAAGGGCGACATAAGTGTCGTATCTGAGGTTTCACATTCGCTTTCAACATATGCATACTGTCGTATCAGGTGACGTATCTCAAATTTCTGTACACAAAAGATAGGAAGTATGATTTTGGGAAAAATAGACATATTGTCGTATTAGTTTGTGACTCATTGTTCATAAGAATTGACCATGACATTGTTTTATTTGTCCTTATCATAAACATGAAACTTCAATTTATCATTTGATGTAAGAATCATAGTCACATTCTGGTTTTTCTTCCTGCAATGATTGATTAAAAATTGCAAAATTTTAAATTGTGAATATCTCAGAAGTGCATTTTTGCAGATACGCCACTATGTCTATTCAACGACGAATTATTTGATTTGCAAAGAAAGTTAAAATGAGATTACATGATCATGTTAGAATCAAATATTTACTTTCGTAAAGGTGGGATTTCAGATGTACCAATCTGAAATTTATAATAGTAGATTTGACCATAGCATTTTTTCCCATCATTGGTTATACCTGCATGTTGGACCCCCACCTGAAATTTAAGTTTTGTCACATCTATTTGCCTCATATACTTTGAATTGATTGTCTTTCAGTGAATACCTTTGGGCCTATCAATCAAAACATCTTCCTCTCACAGATGGGTATTCAAACCAGATTACAGGTAAGATAGAGTACTTTTACAGAGAACAATTATCAGCTGTATACTTGAATCCAGAAATTCTATAAGCAAAACAAAAATTTATTGGACGATATAAACAAAATTCCAGGGTAGGAGTTCCATTTATAAATAATGGGGCCCTGCACTTTGGATTTTTTTTTTACTCTGTCCAATTATTGTTTGGCCTATAGTTGTTACTTCTCATAAGGGTAATGGTGCAACATGTCTACCCAATGACCCTTCTACTATTCTTTTGGGAGACTATATTACTCCTGTGTTTTGAGTCAACTTAGATATTTGTGCCATTTCTTAACTAAAAGAGTAAAATTGTTTTTCGAGTATGAGTATAACATTTAGTCTACATGTGATTTGAAACTTTTCTCAGGCTTTTAAGCTTTATTGGGTTTGCATAAGTCAGGTATGCCATGGGATATGTTTGGTAACATAGGTAAACTAGAGACAATAACTCTAACTATTTTTCCTTGACTGAAACACAATTTAAAGTCCCTTATTTCACCTTGAAAATTGACATACCAAAGTCTGCCAAAATTCCTGACAAAATTGATCACTTGACCACCAATTACAGGGTACAGGTCATGTTCGTAAACAATTGGCCCAGCGCTCTGGATGTTTATTAACCTTTCCAAAGAATTGTAATGCTGGCTTCATGAGTATTTTTTTTATATTTTAAAATAGCAAAAGATTGTAGAATTTCATACAAATATTTTTTGAAAATTCAATTCTTTTTTTCCATACTATACAGAAACTGATAGCAGCTGCCAATCCTGACCACCATAAAGACCTTCTCTCCGGATATAGAATGCTAATGGACCCTGAGCAAATGGGAGAAAAATTCAAGGTGTTCTCATTATTACCCAAGAACAGAGATGAACAGCATTATACACCAGCTGGCTTCCATGATGTCAGGTGATGTTGACAGAAGGTTATAGTACTGTGCTTTAAGTTCTCTACAGTGTTTGAATTCACCAGGAGACATGAGTAGAGGTACAATTTTGGGGATGGGGCACTCAAGTTTAGTCTGAGTAGGGATATTTCGCTACAGGGAATTTGAAGTACCACCCATAAAAGCACTAATTTACTAGAAAGGGGACTCATGTACCCAAATTTGCAGCTCATCTGGTGTTTGGTACATGTAAACGTGAGCCCCTAACCGGCTCGTCGGGTTCAAAGGGTTAAGTAGAAAAAAGAGTTTTCAATGGTTTCCAATAGGAAATACAGCATAAAATCAATAGATTCAAAGGATTGCCTTCAATGAAACCTTAAGCATCATCTTCTAACTGTGTGACTAGATACAATTCCTATCATGCTTGAGGGTTAAGGGTAACAATTTTGTCTTTCATCTTGGTACATATAACAGCTCATGTGAACATACTCAGAATATAGGCCCGTATTCACAAAAGTTATTCCAGGAATAACTTTATTCTTCACGGATTACTCATTCTTGGAATAGAGATAGTGTACAGTCCTGAATTAAGTTGGATTTTACAGAGCCTCGAATAAACTAGTCCATGGAATAACTTTATTCTTTGTTAGTGAATACCAAATAAAGTTATTCCCCTTTTGTGAATACTTGCCATTGAAATGCACACCCATGCATTTTGGGGAGCAGGGAAGATAACGATAATCAGTTATTATTTTTTTATCAGAGGATGATATTAAGAAAATTCCACATATCAAAAAGAAAAGATTTTGAAGCATTTTTCTTAGTTAAGATCTTGAATTTAAAAAGTCAGACATTGTGAAGTAGTTATGATTATCTGTAAACCTTTGAAGTAACTTGTCACTTTATTTACTTTTGTTTTTTGGCTACTCTATATTGAGATTGGTTGTTATTATCCTAAGTCATTAAAAAGCTACCTTCACAATTCTGTTATCAATGTATGTAGTTTCAGACATCTCCTCAGAAGTTTATTATATATCCATTAGAATAAATCATGTTTGTAACCAGGCATAGATAGTGCAGATGAAAGTTCCATCCTAAGTGGACCAAAGTGCATGCCATAATTAACCGAAATGAGAAATATATTTTATATATTTTGTAATACATTGATATGATAAAATTTAGTTTTACAATTTTAAATTCTATTTATTCTTTGTTATTGTAGCTACATTTATATAACAGTATAATCTCAATGACCCTGCCAAAGGGGAAGTTAGGTAAACAAATTGGCAATGTGGTTCAGATATCTGCACTAGTCGGCAGATTGTATTTTTGTACTAATCATACATTGACATTGACAATTCACTTTATTCATGCTTTTGGTTGTCTTAGTGCCTATGTATAATTTCCATGATTTGTAAGGTATCAAAATCTAACATGTTGTAGCCAGATGTCCCGAATTTATTTTGGCGATCGCTGTTGCCGATTAGTTTACCTATCTCCGCTAAGGAGAATTCAAAATTATGAACAAGTACAACATTGTATTCTCTGTGCAACTCACTTTACATACTAGAGATTTGTACTTTTCAATAGCATAGTACTGCCCTTGTTATTTGGGATTTTGGCTAGCTGTACGAATACAGTATTTTCAGACGTACCAATCGATGCAAATGTATTGCAATATACAGTGATTTGCGCGGATCCATGAGAGCTAAACCATGTGTGGCATATTCAATTCATGTTGTTGCATTTTATCTCCTCTCAGACTGTGAGAACATAATGTTTAAATTTTGAGCAGACAAATCCCTATTTTGCGCTATAGGGTTTTGTGATTTATGTTATCAATTTACTGTTTTACTCCGTTCATAATTGGCGATTGTTAAAAATTCAGATGGGTAAAAGCTTATAGTTGTCTCATGGGTTTGCAATCAGACCCGAATATTCATACGCATTAAAGCTGTCAATTCCCACTGCTAAGTTATAACGAAATAGTGCCTTTTAGGGCCCTCCTTTTGCACAGAGGTCATTATTTCTATCATGCTTGAGACATGGGACAAAAAGTTAATAAATTATTGTAATGTGAACCTTGAGAGCTATGGAATGAATCAGAATTATGAGATAGATACACATGTCATTACGGAGGGTTAATACTTGATTTAAGATTTCTCAAGGAAACAATAATTATTGATTTGGTCAAGGTCATAAAAAATAATGTTCCTATATGGATTTTTTCAGTACTTTTGGTTCATTCCATAGCAGCTGCTAATAGCGATATGGCAAAATTTACTGGATAGCCCCTGTACTTTTCTCCAAGTCTCCGCTGCCAGCTCCCTATATGCCGAAAAATGTGTTTCAGAGTCTTAATGTCGGCAGTTAAAATTTTATATATATTCTGAGTCATAATGCATTAGTAGATCGGAAAAGTCTAATTATATAGTTTCTGGGCATTTTAAGCCTCTTTTAAATGTTTAAATATTTCCTACCTTAAAATCCATATGCCAGATGATACAGTCTCTCTATCATGTTGTGAGAAAACTTCATTTTACTTGACCGCAGAAGGGTACGTCTATTCTTTGTACTCTCTGTATCTTTGTAGGAGGCGCGACACAAATACAATCTTCCCTGTCTCTATAGCTTTCGTGATGTGATCTTTATTCCTAAGGTTTCTAAAAGAGTAGCCATAACTATTTATGCCGAGTTCCATATGCACACTGCTAAATTCATAGATGCAATGAATAATATACTGCTGGTAGTGTCCCCCAAACAAGGAAGCTTTCGTTGCGATTTTGAGTTCTTCCTCGCAAGTATTTTGTGTGGAGTGCATCATTACATAAAAGTTCAAATACTGGAATGATGCACTGAATTGATTCTGGTATTGCACCATGATGTTTGTATGTGTTTTGTTTTATTAGCCATGGCCCTTTGCCATCCACATCATGAGTCCTCACCAGACGTGCAATTTTGATGCTGTGGTTTTGCATCTGTTGATGCACGATGACACTGGATTGCCATTATGCGAGATTTCACTTGTTTTACCTTTGCTTGATCAGAAATATCCTTTTTCTCAGCTTTTCCTGATCACAGGACCATAGTAGGTCTGCATAGAATCAATTAGGTCATGAATCAGTTTACCTTTCCCATCAGATAATGGGTTACATGTTTTTGCCGACACTGTTTTGAACATGCCCAATACATTCCCTTTAGCAACAGTTTTATACATTTTATACATCCTTTATTGTGGCATAAGTAGAGGAATCACCGTCTCCTACCATAGTTGTGTTCCGGGCAGTGTTTGTGGATATTGCTGTATCAAGTCTGAAATAGGATGAAAAACCTTGTTGCTGCCAAACACCATCTGTTGTGACCATAAGTTCTGATGATTTTGTCTCTGTTACTGTAGGTTTTACAGCTGCAGACATGTTTTCTTCATCCATGACTGATAGTTTTTCTCTAGAATATTCCACACCATTTATTCAATCCAGAGCAACCTCTTCCGATACAACATGTAGCGATGACTGATCTCCTGTTTACTTCAAATTGCTCATATTTAGAGTTACAGTTAGGGCATATGGAAATAAGATTACTTGCCAGGCCCCATTTATTTTCATCTTTGAGTTTCATTCCTCTACGAGATTGTAAATCTAGCACACAGATTTCTGATAACAATACCTGTAGTTGTTCAATGTCTATTTAAGTATACAGAAGAAAGATGGAGCAGATTTTTTTCGCTTACAGTTTCATCCTCAATTTCTGTTAACCATTCCCAATCAGAGTTATCAGATTTTCCAATAAAATAAGATTCATCACTAGAGCTAAGTTCAGATTAACAAGAATTGTTATCAAACATCTTACTAGCTTCAATATGCCTCTCAAATGATGTCATTTTGGTCGTAGAATGTTCACCTGAAGTTGTGTTTACATGTCTCACTTTCACTGTACTTTTGAGTAACCGAATGTTTACAGTTTTTCATTGGTCTTATAAATACTTTGTCTCAAAGCTCATGAGTGGCTTGAAAATTAATGCAGAATGCGATTTTTTAATTTTATTCCCAACTGTTTTTAATGGTATATCAACTATGAATCAACTGTGGTCTAAACATGTTTTAAAACTACTGAATATGAAACCACTTTCCCAAAACAAAAAAAACTAACCCTTTCAGTATCCACATTTCAGCCCATATCCATAGATTTTTATGCCATAACCATCCAAGCTTGATCTTCATTATAAGCGCTTCACCAAATGGAATGCATTATGTGGATTAGATTATGGTGGTGAAGAAAGTCCTCAAGTACATTTGAAGATTTTAATTTTTAGGAAAGCTGCCAACTGGTGATCCGCAGAAGATACATCACCCTGTTTTAGCTAAGACAGTAGGATAGTGCTGTAGAATATGGCACCTCTTTCCCTAACTGCTTAGAAATATTCTTTGTCCATATAATGGCACATTGTCTCTAGACTTTTGAACAATTTGTCGTAGATTCCTTATTGTCAACATAGTAATAAACTTACTCTGTCGATTGGGATATATCATGCAGAGGTATGTAGGCCATGTTATTGCTTATGTCCTTAATTGGCTTTTGATTTTGGTTGATTTCCGAGCTTCTGCAAGTCTGTTGACATTGATTTTCCGTTTTTCTATTGCTGGTCTTCATGTCTGTTCGCAAGATTATCTTTGTTAATATAACAAAAGCCACGTATCGTCTGTCGTAAAAAAAAATGAATAAAGGCCAATGTTGCTGGCATAAGAGTCTACACTTTACTTTTTAGTTGATCATTATTATGATGATATCAATTAGCTTTTTACAGAGTCGTAAATTATCAATCTCAAATACCAATTAAACAATCTCCAATCAGCGAAACTAGATTGTACTGTAATACTTTCCGGGGTAGCGTCAATTCACTCAATTTAGTGAGCTATTAGATCTGGCAACGGCTTCTTTACGGAACATTATTTTTAGTTCACACCAGGCGGCTTGTATACATTTATTGATACAAGTCCTGGGGCTGCTAGATATGATAACACACAAAAACACCGAAACAAGTAAGTAGATAACGAGACAAAGATATAAGTTCTATATACAATGTAATTCACAATTCACAGCATAAAAGTACAGAGACTTCCGCTTAAAATTAAATGGTCACAGTCACTAAAAACGACAATTACGAGGGCTATGCTCACACGTCTAATCATGACAAAGACAGAAACTAAAGTGAAGTGATTGATGCGCAAAAAGGGGTGATGATGCGCAGCGCATCACAATTTGCGCCTCAAATGCGCATCACTTCCAGGGTTCGACCAAAGAGGCCACCCATGCACAATGCTAACACGAATCATCATCAACTGGGCTGCACTTTGTTGCATACCACCAGTAGCGATGAATCAACAGTCGAACCTGAGCATCAGGTAAAAGGATAATTAACTCGCAATCAGCGCAAATAATTAGAAGGGAAATTTTAGAACATTACAATCCAAACACGCAATAGCCAAAGCGCAGTGTGAGACATAACAAGTCCGTCAATTAAAACAACGGTCACCGTAAGCTTACTCTACATGGCAAAAATACAATTTATTTAAGTACACAAATGGGAGGTGGGAAATCACCCGTAGGCCTAGGCCAAGGGCATTTCAGTACTTTTCAATTTGGTCTCAATTTAATTCTATATATGAATTCAGAATGATAGAAATAATACATCATGGAATGCATTTGTATCTGATTAGATAATTTTGTAATTCTGTCACTGATAGGCACTGTTGATAATTTGCCAGGACTGAACAGGGGAAATTTGTACGACCTTAGTCAACATCTTTTGATGAAACATTGTTTCCATTTTTGATTTTTTTTTTTTGTGTGTATGATAGTGGGTAATTTATTGATACAATCAAGAAGATCGTCCATTTCTTGGCATAATTTAGCTGAGTCTACATCTTTATGCTGCTTGCTGCTAGGTTACCATTTACCACACTGATATGTATTCCTGCAGAGACTGTTGCACTTCAGACTTGTGCACCACAGGATACACTCATTTTAGGGAAGGCTGACAGTTGAATACGCCAGAATAAGAACATCCCAACTCCAAAAGCTCCCTTTTGTAAATTATATTTATACAGTATAAATGCATACAAATTTCTGAAACTTTTTTCACATCACTAAAATAGCATTTCCATGTCAATGTCCTAATCACATTGTCACATTTGACCTTGTAGTTGACTTGTTTAGACATTGTTAGATACTTGTTATAGTACATATTTGCTATATTTAAACAGCAATAATAAGAACATCACAACTCCATGAGCTCCCCTCTGCAACTATATGCTAGGAAAATTATCAAACAATGTCTAACAAAGTCAACTACAAGGTCAAATGTGACACTGTGATTGGGATAAAAACATGGAAATGCTTTCTAGTGATTTGAAAGCATTTTCAGATATTTATATGCATTTATATTTTACATAACTTAACAGAAGGCAGCTCATGGAGTTGGGATGTTCTTATTCTAGCGTATTCAGTTGTATGTGCTTTTTTGTTAGTTTTGGTGCAAAATGCTTCGACGTACCACATGAATAAAAAAAATTGTGCACTGATTAAAGATGTTGTTGACCTTGATAAAAGCACTAAATCATAAATTTCTTGTTGTTATATTAAAGCAAATTTAATATACTTTCAAATGCAGAAAAAATGATAGAAATCAGATGAAAAATAAATAAGATATGACCAAGTTTGTAAGTACATCTCTTTTTCCTCCGTTCCAATGGGATTTACACAGTTAAACAAGATATTACATTTATCATAATAAGGGGTTATGGTATTATGACGAAACCAAAGAAGTAAGAGTTTTGTCGCCGTTATCTATGTAATTTTAAAGCAATACTATAAAGTGTTAAAATTGAAGCGCCCCCTGTCACCCATGACTTTTCGTTTTTTGGGCTTATTTGGTTTATTTTGGGTAGATATGAATACCCACCAAACGATTCCGCTCAAAGATGCTTACTTTTTCTGTTATGAAAACAGGGATTACAAACTGTGCCTCAGACACAATCATATCAATACATGGTGCTGGTATTCCTGAGGAGATATCTGCACCAGCTAAGTATTGGGTTGTGCTTGATATCTGTAAATTTCTGTGTTCCAATAGTGTCTCTCTATCTTCAACTGTGATATTGCGCATAGAGAGCCCCATTGTAGCAAGATTTTGCGTTTTTCTAGATGCAATTTGCTAGAGATTTATAGCAAAATTCTACCACGCCACACTCGTCAAGTCCACATTTACACGCAGCAGCGCAAATGTCGCAGCATCGATGTCCTATGATTTGATCACGGTTGTTACTGGAGGCATTGAAGTGTTTCAACACTTCCTTTTTGCGACAACTTTCTGCATTTGCTGCATATGCTCTCATGCTTTTATCAGCCCGGCAATGTTTGTACATTCCGTTGTACATCAACAGGATCGATACACTTGGTGCACCGTCCCTTTCTGCACAACCACTTTCCTGGAGGAAGCCCTCAACATCCGAGGGCACACCCAAGTGGATGAGTCGTTTCACATCGACTCCCACCCCAAAGGCAATGGTAGAAAACAATACGCGTATATGTCCATCCACTTCTGAAAAAGAGTTTATTATTTACGTTTGTAAATTGGGAAGTGTCTCGCTTTGAAACATGGCAAATCTCTTGATTCCCTCGCTATCATCAGAACACAATTCTGACTCAAAATATGCGTATAGTTCTCGACATTGGGAGAGGGTTCGGCAGTATATGATTATTCGTTCACAAGCTTGGCCATGCTTCCTCAAATGGTTGACAATTAAGCCATTCAAACCAGTCCTCTAAGACGCCGGACTTTGTTTTTAGGGAGAAGCTTGATGTTGCTGCGATCGGGTGAGTCTTATGACATGTACTACATCATACATTGCTAAACTCTTGATGATGGATTTCCTCACATCTTCAGTTGCCGTTGTCGTCAAAGCAACAAGAGGGACTCTTGAAGGGATAAGTGCTCTTACTTCACCGAGTATTCCATAGTGCTTCCTAAATGCCGCCTTCTTTTTGGTTGAGTGACCCCTGTAAACATAAAACATACAAAAAAACCATCTGTCATCCCACCATTAGTGGAGTGATTTACTGGTAAGTCCCCTCAAATTCATGTAAAAATAGAAATAATTTGATGTTGGTTTGATGCAAAGAGTGAGTGCATGAATACACTGTAAACGCCAATATGTTAGCGTTCAGCAATTTTCACACAAGGCTAAGTTAAACTGCTTTAAACCAGTTCGCGTGCTTTAATTTTCGCGATTGTGGTATTTTTAATGTGCAACATATCACTTTTCGCTCAACATTTATTTTCATGCAAAAATTAATATACCGTGAAAAAGACCACAAATACAGTACTTACCGTGTTACCATGATGAAACGAATCCGACAATACGGACACCATGCTCTCACATGCAATATCTTACATGTACACAAAGTACATATTGCCCATTTTGTACACACAATGCGTTATGCATATCAAACGAAAAAGGTGATTGGACTCTTGCTTCCACTGTATGACAACCCAAAACTTTTGGTTAGTTTATTATAGTTATAACGATCATCTTACCTAAAAACAGCAATAATTTCTCACGTTGGTTGTCCTTTAATTAAAAAATACAGCAATGTCTCTTGTGGTGGAAGGACAAGCTGGAAATACAAAAAGAGGTTCTTGCTCCATCTCTTCAAGAATAGCATCAATCAAAAATGCAGCTCAATGACAAGTTCAGCTGCATAATTTAGGCCCAAATGGCAGAACAAATCCAGATACACTCCAGTTACAGCAGCATGGTTAATGTTGCGTCTTGCAGCAGTAAAATGTTGTGTAAGGACGTTGCTGTCATCTGTTCTCATGGGAAAGCCCAGGCACCTGTGATCACGTTGAGATGGCCAATTCTCTTCACACCCCTCACATGGCATGGTTCAGCAACTGAGGTGTAAATATTTGCAAGATATCTTCAGCATAGGCTTGGCCAAGACACTGATGCAAATGCCCACCAGTCGATTCTGGTTCGGCTACAGCACATTTGAAAAAACTGCAGAGATATACGACAACTTTAATGTTATAGTCATCACTACAAAATTAATTGATAATGAGTCTTATTGTTTGGACAAATCATCAATCAGTCTTGAAAATTGTTTGTACAAGTCATCCATTTTGAATCGCTGTTTTAATTACCATTGTCGTTGTTGAACAAGTTTGCTTTTTGGTAAGTCTGAAAGAAAGATGAACGTTATTTTATTAATCACTCTGATGTTTTGTCATGGCTGTCAAAGTGCGTCTGTTGCCCTCAATATGTTTACAAAATGCACCATACTCTGATATGGTCAAGTTGATCCCTTTTTTCTTGTAGTTGGTAATATTTTCTAATGTTAATGTAAGGTTTTCCCCTAAATAGTTTCACCCCTATGTAATGCTTACCTCCACACTGGATTCCCCTGCAGCAGCTGCAGCTGCTGAAGCCTCAGATGTGAACATTCATGAAAGATGCAGGTTCAGATACAGCTGGTGGTAAAGGAGTTGGTGTTACCATGTTTTCCTCAGCTACAGCTTGAGTATCATTGGGCACACCCAAAGCAGCGGGTGCCGATACTGGCGATGGGTTGGCTGGGGAGCGAGATCTCTCAACGCAGGCAAATCCAGGCATGAGAATTTTCTGGGTTTTTTGAAGAGTAAGAGTTTGTTACACTTTGGGTTGTGACGGTGATGGTGTACCTTGTTGCACTTTGGCTTGTGATCGTGTACCTTGCTCACAGAATGAGCAGGCATATGGCTCTTTTGTTTTTGGAACTTTATCTTAACATTTAATATGGAACTATCTTGTTGGACTGCAAAAATCACAGGTAATCTAGTGGATTAAAAAAGTTAAAAGCAATTGGTGTAAGGATATACCAATAATAATTACACTGACAATCAGGGCTAGTAGCAATTGATAGCAGGGTATTGTGTTATCCAAACTGTGTTTCCACAACTTATTTGAAAAACACTGCATTCCGGCATTTCTTGTGTTCAAAATTTCATGACTTTAATGATTTCAATAATAGTAAAAGGGGATGAAAAAAAAAGATGTTACTTGCATTATGTTCAGTTGTTTTAAAAAGGTAATTTCTTTTGAAAAGAGATGCTATTTTATTTTTGATACCTCACATTTTTGGTATCATTTGATATTTGTAGAATTCTCAAATTGGAGTGTTCTAAAATTAGAAAATCTGTGAATGGTAGTTATATTCCTTGCATGTGTCCGATTGTTTGTTATACTTACCCACTGTATCGTTGGTGACATATTGCCTTTGACATCACTAACTTGCGCATCACCACATCTTAAACAGAATTCTAATCCCTCTGTAAGGAAAGAAAATGCAGGTCAAGAAAATGCAGGTCAAGAGAACTTGAATAGAAGAATTAAGGTGGCCTAGCAGAAACAGTGTCAGACACGAGTGTCAGCAGGCCGGGGGTCGATTTCACTAACGTTAAAATGCATCGTTAACCCATCGTAAGACCAAAACCCATCGTTAGCTAAAACTACCTCTTGACCGCATGCAACGTTAACAAAGGATTTGATTTTTCTAATGCATAAATCATATACCTTACTATGCGGTGAACACTTACGAAGGGTTTCCACTTCTTTGGAAAGTCTAGTTGTAGTTACGACCTGAACCCTTCGTTAGCTACGATGCATCGTAATGTTAGTGAAATCGACCCCTGATCAGCAGTGTTGGACACATTTTCAAAGTATTTATCCCGGGCTTTTAGAGTACTTTCTGGCGTACTGTATCTTGCGCTTTAATAAAACGCGATCTTCCATGAGCATCGTTTTTATATTTACGCATAAGACCCATGCGCGTTACTCCTGACTGTGCAGGGCTCAAAGCGCACAGTGCTTTTGCTTCATATATCTCTAAAAGTAAATTGGTGACCATATTTTTTATTATGGTTTTTTTAAAGAACTATAAAAGGACCAAAACATATGTGAAAAAGAGAGAAAAAAATAGGACCATTTTTTCATTAGAAGTGGGTTTTTTCCCGCAAGATCAGAGTGAATACCAAATGAACCAAGTTTGTGAATAAGGAGCTCATGACAAACACTATCAAAGATTTTTGAAAAATCAAGATATATCATACAGGGATGTGAGAGTTCCTCTTTTCAGCTGATTTCCTCGTTTTTGAAAATTTTCATGTGCTATAATTTTAGCTTTTTCATTCATTTTCAGCCCATTTTAGACCTTTTATCCCAATTTTACGACGCTTTTCCTCGTTTTTGTCAACTGGCCTCTCACACCCCTGATCATATCAACCTGCCCAGCATTGTCCAGTATGGAATTTATTTCATAAAAAACTTTAATTAACTGTGTAGTGGTTGAGCGACCTTTCAGAAATCCATGTTGGAGAGAGTATATTTGGTTTTTAATAACTGGATAAAGCAATTAAAAATAGCATGCTCAATAATCTTGCCACATATACCAAGAAAGATCGAAAAAAAGGACCAGAACCGCTTTGGGTTTTCAGAGAGTGTTGAACCAAACCTCGGTAATATATTCATCATATTTGAATGAGATCAAATATTTCAAACCGATTTACCGATACTCTTCTTTGCCCGCTTCCATGCTGTATACTTCTTCTTCTGCACATGCCAAACCACTGAATCAATCCAAGCAGGTGTTGAATACACTATCATCTGCATACAAAAACAGCTTATCATGAATAGAAGTTTCCATGTCATTGCTGAAACAAAAAGATGGCCTCGCACACTTCCCTGTGGTACACCACAGGAGAGTTGTCTTGGACTGGAATTAAAACCATCAATGCTCATCAGCTGGGGTCAATTCCCCTAGCCTCTAGTTTCTTACAAAGAATCACATGGTTTATGCTGTCAAAGGCTTTTTGAAAGCATTCTCAAGAATCTGGCCTGTGGAAATATCTTTGTGAAAAAAGATCAGTGAGAAAAATCAAACAGCCATCAGTGGAGTATTCTTAATGGAACCCCCATTGACGATCATACAGAAGGTTTTTAGCAATGAGATATTCTTTACCCTGTTTATACATTTTATAAGCACATAGGCTGAGGGCAAATTATATAGTAGATTAACGTACCATGTATTTATATTGGCAGCTACGAGCCAATTCTTCAATGTTGTAGTAGTCAGGGTCAATTGCACCTTCTGGAGGATGACATTCTTCATGATCATCATTACACTCATGAGCAATGTATACATACCATACTTATACTGGCAGCTATGTACCAGTTGTATTAATTTAGAAAAATCTGGATCGTCATGATCATCATTATCATGATCATCCTCATCCTCATCTGCTATTTCTTCCTGGATGTGCCAAAAGAAGACAAATGAATTTTGAATTAGGAAACTGCTTCGTAAATAATCTCATTAAGAAACAAAGGTCCATATGCACAAGAGGTTTAAAAATAAGTTAGACCGGGTCAGGTCAAAATTTCTACAGCCATAAAAAAAACCATTTGTAGCAATTTTTTGGTAACATCTTTCAAAATTAAAGAATCAACTACAAATGTTACAAACAACACAAAATATGACAACATCAGTTGAAAATATATTTATCTGTGATACAAAATTTAAGTTAAACCAGGTCTAACTTACCAGAGTCTTTCATGGTATTAAAATAGAATCATATTTTAAAAAAATTTCCAGTTGTATTTCTAACTTTTTGATTTTAGTGTTGTTTTTTTTTTGACGAATTGTTCGCAGATGCTTCATCTTCCTTTCAGACCACATATTGACTGTGCATAAGATAAAGATCCTTTCTTGTATACAAGTGGCTTCTTTACATCTTTAAAGATGGGGAAAATAAAGATGAATGTTGCTAACGGAGAGTTTACATATTGTTTGACCTAATTTTGAGTATTTTTCCCAGACTTTTCAGCTTTTTTTCTGAATGTGTAATCTGATGCCTGTATCATGGAATATCATATAATTTGCATTATGTTTCTTTAATCATCATATCTTTCATCTTTGTTTTCAGCTCAATGCTTGTCATATGCAAAAAGAAGCTGGGAGCTAATAAGGTTTCTTGCCCAAGGAAACATTACTAAGCTTCTGCTTTAGACAATGCTACTGGTTGTACAACATTCTATATACAATTTTTAGTTCTGATGTTCACACATATAATTTCACAATACCACATATGATTACCCATATTTGATAAGGAACCAATCAATTGTACTCGTTTCAAAGTACAAGTGATGTTTCAATACAGACTCATTCTGTGTCCTTTGTTTCCTCCAAGAGTAATCGCCTTTCCAGTGTGTCTCAGCAACCTAAAATGCTGCAACTGGGATCTGTTTCAAACGTTGGTAATTGCTGGCTGAAGGTATAGTTTTTGATGCTCCATGAATGCACTGGTGGAGATAGCTTGAATGTTCATGTGTTGGAGTATCTTCAGGGCCTGATTTGGGGCTTCCCCCAGCAAATAGGAATGCAGCAGACAGGTGTATATTTCCAGCAAAAATTTGATTACTGATGCTTGGTTGGCTGTACCAGCTAGTTATGGTGGCATTGTGGCAAACCTTACAGGTGGCTGTAACTTTGAGCTGCGACCCAAAAAACTTTGGTCTGCACTTTTCTACTTTGCATATTCCTTTGCATTTTGCCTTTCTACAATGGCGAAATAGCTGCATCAAATGACTCTCATAGACAATATACTTGGGTTCATCAATTGGATCGTCATAAGTTAAGCTGGAAAATTGGAAAAAAATAGCATTTTTAAAGATTTTTTGAACATAGAGAATGGAGGAGACAGGTTCATCATGCAATTAAAAAAAAAAACGCTTACCATTTTTTGTCATTCACACACACCCCCCCACACACACAAAATGCATGGCTCTTGGGGCTTTGGACCAAATGAACC
>JXSR01S051061.1:0-10486 GCA_000969725.1 Ophiothrix spiculata
AAGATAAACATCAAATTGAAAGTTCATTGCACATGAGGAAATTGTATTAAAAAGATGTTAAAAAGCAGAGGAACATGTTACAAAGTGGTATTCAATAATTGACAAAGTATGGAATATGGTTATTACGATAACGTTTGGTAGACTACTTTGGGATGAAGAGTTTTGAACCAGATCTGAGATTGTGTTTTTTGGCTCTAGATGGTTGTATCCAAGGAGTCAGACTCTGTCTCTGTCAAAGCAAGCCCAAATATCTTAAGAATTTTAAGCATGTGCAGCCGACCATTGGCACTTTTCAAGATCTCATTAACCTGCAGACCTCATTTAAGATCAGACTTTAATAGACCTAAGACCTTGTTAGAGTCTGTTACCTGGACAGTTTCATTGCACTTAAACAAAGGCTCATTACATGGTTTGTTTGCCATTAACGATATACATGGCCATGCATTTCAGGGGATTTAATTGCATATGATTAAAATTTGCCCATTGTTCAAGTTCACTGAGTTCATGTTGCATACTGCTGTCTGAGTTTTTATCAGACATTTCAATGAGGGTCATATCGTCAACATATTTCAATGTCACTAGATTGCCTGAAATGGCAGCATCATTACCCACAGCTAAAAAGCCGACAGGACCAAATCGTGTTCCCTGTGGAACACCAGCTTTTAATGTCGTTAATTCGAATAAGGTACAACCATATCTGACACACTAAACACGTTCCGTCAAAAAATGCAGGTCCAGGGAACAATGCATGGTCTTGCACCTAGAGAAAGCAATTTGCGAATAACAATGTTATGGTCAACCCGATTAAACGTCTTGCTGTAGTCTGTGATCACAATAGTGGAGATACTAACTGGTCTTTCGACATGTTTGTACAATTCATTTACCAAGTGTACTAAGACTAATGATTTATAGATAAACCTGAGCGATTGCCATACTGACACTGAATGCAATGCATTTGATCAAAGGATATACTAAGTTAACACTCAAACATTTTCGTTTAAGAATATACATCTATGTTGGTAAAATTAGAAAAGCAATTCATTTGCGTTTTTAAGTCAATTTAATGATATCCTGTAAAATATTATGTCATCAACAAATGACCATGTCTTTATTGAATATAAGTTTGTTTTATTTAGCTTAGTACCGACTGTAGATATTACAAAATTATAAAAATGGGACCTACATTATTTAGGCTGTAAATAAAATAACTTATTAATTATAACTTTAATTTTCAACTTTTGCACAATAATCACTTATAAAGTGCAATATATAACGTATAGAGGCAATTTATCGTATACATGTAGCGTTAACATGACACTTACTATTGGTATTGTAGTTTTAAAAAGCAAGATTGAAATTTTTGCAAGCAATGAAAAACAGATTTGTTCGAAAACACGCCTTAGAGAAAATGTAAAATTACACGTCAACACTTTGTTTCTCACCGACAGGCTTAATGAACAGATTAAACAAAATCATTCGAAAATGGAATATAATTATGTTATGTTATATTATATTATTCATGCTGAACATGCTGAATGTAAAGTAAACATCATGAGTTAATTACATTTCAAAGTATTACCTTGCTGTTTGACATAACTCTTCAAGGTATTAAGAACGACGTTTTCTTTCATTAACCGTATTTCACAAATAAAAAGATATCAACTACAATAAAATGACAAAACGAGTTGAGATAGGTTGATCGTCTTCTAAAACATTTGCATAACATTTGATGTTTTCAATATATACATTTTCTTATATTGACTGATGAATTGTTTAATCTTCAAAAACAATAATTTCCAACGCCACTTTTTTTTTTTGGCGCCTTAAGTTTTACAAGTATATGATCATGATGATGGATACTTATGCGGGACTGGACATTAATTGAAATGTTCAGTGGAATGCTTATATTATAGAAGTACATGTCAAAAAGAGGCGCTAACTTTTTTCCATCTGATGAAAAAGATTGATCTTACCAACCGATAAAGCTCTTGCTGTATATAATTGTTTATCAATAATGGGGCATATCTGTTTTTTCGAGCGCTACAAAACTCAATCGGCGGATGCCCGCTCAAAACCACCAGCTCAGTGTGGTTAGCCGGTTGTTCAGTTTTAAAGTGGCTCTACTATTTCTGCTTACCCTTATCGCGGTTAATGAGAGAAAACCAATGTTTATAAATATTTGTTAAATCTCATAAGCTTCTGCTTTGCCGTTCACCTTAATTTTGTCATACCCGGACGTAAATCACAAACTCGCCGTATTGTTTGTTTCACATTAAGGCTAATGTTCTTCAAAAATACCGTTACGGTGTATTTCATGTTCACTGCAAGAGTTCACCCCCTTATACATGACACATCACAACAATATTTGGCCTACATAAAGAGTCGAGTCTATATATTTAACATTACTTTTAACATTGATTTTACTCACAGCCATCATCATTATTCGTTTGCGGAGCAGGCGACTACAAGATTTCTCAAGGCACATCTATCTTGGGCAATTTTGGCAATTGGGTCATCTGACATCTCATAATCGTCATGCTTGATATAAGATAAGCATGATAAGTAAGAGGTACGAAGACACCCATGTCTCCTCTTGACAAGTGGTGGAATGTAGAGAGCATAAACTTAAAGTCTGACAGGCTCTTCCTCTGGAAGACGAAGGTTGTGCACCAGGAAAATCAGTTGTCGTTTCCTCATGCAGAAGACAAGGGACTCGGTGTCAGTCATTGAGTATACTCTGCTGTTGGATACTCAATCCCTCTTTCTAATATCAAGCATAATCAAGCATAATAAATTTTGAGTTTCTCCATATGTGGCCGTCTATCCCAAACCATGACCTAAATGCAGCCTCTTGTCTTTTTTACTTTCTTAAATATTTGAAAAGACCATATTATGAAGATTACAATGACACCTCAATGAACTTCACTCGATATCAAGAAGTCAAGTTACTGTCCGTCAAAGTTTGTCAAGGAGTAAAAAGTATAACAAAGTTAAACAAATTTAAAGATCAGGAAACCCGATATTTTCTGTTGATTGTTTTAAAAGTATGCATACTTATTTCATACTTCCTATTATTTTCTTGAAATGAAACTTTGCTAGTATTTTGTAGTAAGTACAAGGATTGTGAATCTGTTAAAAAATCAATCTCGGCAAATTACGACCTTGAAGCTTGACATGTATCAATCGGGCTGGATAGCCACATATACGCTTAAGCTTCTAGAAAGCTACCCATGCCAAAGCCTTGCGTCTTTAAAAGTCACAGTTGGAAGATGCCATTTGAGAACCAGGGTACTTGAAATCGTACACTTGCTTGATGTTCACCATAGACTTGCAGACGTGGCTGAGGAGAGCAATTTGCTGTCATATACTCTGTCTTAGGTACACTAATAATAAGGCCGAGGTCTTTTGGTGCTTCTGTTCTTGTCAGCCGGACCTTTGCATGTAGCAGGCTGGATTCTAACAGAGCAATGCCATCAGCAAAATCCAAGTCGTTTACGGTATCTTCTTAAAAAGGGACGATAAGAATATCTGAAAATTGTTAATATTTTCGGCGATTTTTTTGTCACTATTGTTTTGTTAAAAGCACTTGATATTAACATTTAGTGTTGAAAGTTGCTGTTTCTAAGGAGTAATTGCCGTTGCTGTTGATAGCATATGATTTGTTGTTTATAATTCCTTTATTATAAGAATCTGTTCTACAATCTGGTATTATATCCAAATTACGTAAATTTCTGAGATAACGAAAAAAGAAAAATCAACTTTTTTGGAGAAAATTGTTAACGACATTTTGTGCATGTTCCTTAAAGGAAAACAAATAGCCAAAACAAAGATATAATTTAGAGACTGTATGTCAAAAATTGTGTTAGTTTGTTACCTTTTTTCTATAGAGGCTTAGTTAATGTTTGTTCCTGTTTGACCTAAATGTTATACAGCTTTATTTCGTCATGTGAGTGCAAGAAAGTCGTATCTGCAATAGCTGTCATTTGTCATTAATTTGGATTGCACCCTCTGTAATCTCCAGTATTGGGTCAGTGGCTCTTGAAATAGCTCTTCAGATGACACAGTCTTCTAAAGAACCATTTCAAGAGCCACTGACATCAGACTGGGAAGTTTTGAGGGATTTTTCACATTCTTGTGACAAAATGTTAAATAAATATAACTTAGGGCAGCCATTGCAGATGCGACTTTCTTGCACGCACATGACGATTTCACTTCATTGCACCAGAATTTTTTATATCCGTTTCTCGCTTAACTGTCCAGTTATATTAACTTGGTTTTAGAAGACTTTCAGAATATTGAACAAAGGTATTAAATATAAATAAAGTGCTTCCATCTGGCCTAAATAATTATTTTATGCTATTATACCGTCTTCTTGGTTTGAAATGAAACGTTTTCTATTGCCACTTTAGTAATTCAAGATAAGGTTACCCATTAACTGTTGCTAAACAAAGATATTCGTAAAGGTAAGACGTGATGTAAAGCAAGGTGCTCGAGGCATTTGCAGACACAATATAAACTAAGGTCAAATGTATCAGTTTTCAGAGAATGCTATGAGATGGCTCGAAAGCACAGTTAACCATTCTTTATCACTGGAGGTTCTGTTTGCTATTGGTAATCCATTGATGTAAGAGTCACAAGAATAGGTATTTATTCTGGGTAAACAATCAAAACTAAGAGCATGTTTTTAGCAAATATAGTTTTTACTTAAGGGAACATAATTTAGGACGAGCGATCGTTCGGGCTGCCCGAGCCATTAAACCAATTAATTTATTGTCTTGCCTTTGCATTTCACGCATCTGCGACAAACAAAACCAAGTAATATAATGATCAATAATATAAATAAGTACTAAACGATTTAATTCATAATGGCTGTCATATCGAGAATTGAATTGGCTGAGGTCAAAAACCTCGGCTCGTCCTTGCTCGGCTCGGGCAAGTTGCATGGGTCTAAATTGATTATGTCCCTAAATAAGATAGCAAAATTACTATTTAAAATTTGCTCAGGCACTTTCTATATCTTATTTTTTGAATATTTAGCGATTATTGTTAAAATGATAACCCTTGTCTTCACAAACTTATTATACGGAGGGGGACTGTTGCAACCACCTTTTTATAGCGAGTCCCCAGACTCCTGTATGTGGTACCAATGGATAGGTATCAGTCCCCTCTTTCCATTGATACACAATTCATGGTCATCCATTAATGCGTGACGTCATTATGACGTCATGATTACCAAAATGTGAAAAATCGGCATTTGTATAGAAAATATAGGCAAAAATCATAGGAATATCCAATTTCCATGTTTTTTTAAAGTAAATATTTAGTGTTACCTAAAATCCAAGTTTGAAATGAATATCTGCTATAAGATAAATGGCTAAAACGTATATTTTTAAAATTACGGAGTTACACCGACCCCTGACCTCTAAACTTTGAATGCACACTGTAACCCCCCCCCCCCAAAAAAAAAGGTGGTAGGGTTGAAATTGTTTCGCTTAATTAAGGGCAAATGATGACCTTACCTTCGTTTTGAAATGCGCGCAAGGAATTTTTAGCGGCAGAAAAAAAATTGGGGTTGATGCACCCCCCCCCCCCCACTCTTCGTAGAACTAGGGTTGATATATGTTATATTGATTAAATTACCACTACTTTGTTGATGTTTTTTTCTGGAATCAACCCAAATAATTACTTTCGTTAGCCATTGCTGTTTCAAACAACTTATTTCTACAAAGTAAAGCATATAATGTTTGAACGTACGGGAGATGATGTGGCCATTAGTGAACATTTTTTTGAAGAATACATTATTATTTCATGGATAATTCAAGAGGCCGAACAACTTTTTTCCAGTTAATATTTCATAAAAGAGGCCTGCTCTTATGTGTGTTGGAATGTTCTGGGCTGCAAAGTTCTGTTTTTCGTGAATGTCCGGTAACATTATGTGCAAGGTTATGAACGTGTGATATCTTAACCTAGACTGAGCAGGGAGTTATAATATTGCACAGGCAAAGGAAAACATAGTTGTCCCTTTTTATTTACATACTATTTGCCATAACTCGGTGAAACTCATAGTCTCTATCCATTTCAGTATTGGATAATAATACTCAACCGAACATTATCGTTTTTAAATAAACTCATTTTTGACAAGATGCGTTTATATATCATTCAAAAAAAAAGGGGGGGGGGGTTGAAGTTAAAACTCGATTAAAGTCTCGTATATATACATTTGGCAAAAAGTCAAAGATAACCACTGGAGTCGATTAATGATGATAATCTCTACTCCTCATGAATTTGATTTGCACATTGTTGCATCCAGGCCTGTTTACGATAACTACAAGATTTAATGATTCAGAAGGCCGAAAATTCATGTTCAATTAAATGTCATCACGATTGGCTGGACCTCTTCACTGCCCACCAATCCATTCTGCCCACCATTTACAAAAATAATATATAAGACAAAATTGTCAAACTGTGTTTTTCTGCATAACGTACATTTGGCCAAAAAAGGTTGTCTCAGAAACCATTTGCAAAAACGCTAGACAAATATTTTGATGTTAAATCAAATTTTTACCTTGTTAAATGGTCAAAATTAATTTTAAAAATATTACCAAGTTGAAAAATAGATTCCTTCATTTTGTACAAGCTTTGAATAATTTAAGAGAATTAAGACTCAATTGCTCAATAATGTGCCTGCAAATTTTAACACTGTCAGAGAGAAGGTGAATATGAGTGTTCTTGGTATCACAATAGTTATTTTTTATCCATTTTTATTTTTAAATTTTAGAAACCTCTTATGGCCAAGTTTAAAAATTCTGTAAAATAAAAACTAATCAGGTATTTACTGGAAACTGTTAAAATCTTAATACAATTTAATTGATCTACATTACATATTAATAAACACTACATAGCTTTTCTCCTTCTACCTCAGGCAACGAACTTATTAAATAACCCTCGTAAAGACTAAAAAGTTTCTATATGTTGACAATCCAATATTTTTGTAAATGATACAAAATATAGTTTTTCCTTTAATCTGCCCCATACTTCCTTTTGTCATGGGCAGCAGCATTAATCTACGCTACAAGGCTAATCATTCGGTTTTTTTATTGAATTCTAAGTGACAATAAAGTAAAAATGGACATAGCTCCTGGACGTCAGGATCGTGTATGTCAAAGTGAGCCTAGAACCAGAGGTTCAAACTAATGCATTAGTAAAAAGTAATGTAAATATCTTTCATGGTCTAGAATTATTTGTTATTATATTATTTATTATAGAAACTTGAAGAAAGTAGAATAACTTTAAATGAAACCTTTCTTTATAATAACATAGATACCATGCATTATACTGAAAGCGATATACAGTTTATATAAATTCTAAAATACAAGTAGTAGCAAGCAGATTCGTATATGCAATATTACGTTTTTTAGAGAGAGAAAAAAAAAAGAAATACTACACAAAAACTCGCCTGTTTTTTTGAACACAAAACCAATATTTAAGACTCATATGCATAGGTGAAAGAACTCTACAGTAAATTATTTATACATGAATATGTACACCTGCAGATGCAAATCATTTTGTATGACATTTTCTTGTAAGGTGAACTGTAACATGTTAGTTAGAAAATGCATTATTCAAAACAGGTGTACGCGGCATACCCGTGTGAAATTATTTTAATAACCATTTCAGTGTCGTGTCTGCGCACATTACTTTGACATGACTTGCATTACTTATTGAAAAGTAGATAGCTATAACAAAACCTATAAAAAGTGGCGATGGTGTATTTTTGATGAATTTTTAATTAAAATACAGGCCCTCTCTGTGCCCACAGGGGGGGGGGGCGTATAGGTCTGTGAATATCTTGCCTTTCTCAAAAATTGACCATCTAATTTTTGATCTAATTAAATATATATTTAAGGGTACGAGGAATCCATATGCTCAGGAAAATGTGAAGCCTAACTATTTTTCAATCATGAAAAGATAAATAGTTTCCACTGCCTTTGCGGGGACTCGAACCATGGATTATGGCGGGGGTTAGTCACGAAGCGAGAGATCTACCGCTGAGCTATCAAGGTAGCGTTGAGATAGTGAACTAAATCTAAAACATAAACATTAGAATGCCGGATTTTTCTTTTGTTTACATAAAAATTGCAATTTTTGCCTCATTGGAATGCTCAATTTGTAAGTAAATTATGCGAATGCGTATATCAGACAAAATGTAGATAATGTAGATACTTAAAACAGGCAATTCTCAGCTCAAACAGGGCAAACTCAGAGTCGTAATTCACGTCCGGATTTACGGGCAAAACAACCTGGGTTTGTTGCATTATCATTCAAAATCAACTCAGCATATTCATAAAATATTGTTTGTAATTCAAAAAGAAGTATCAAGCCTACAATCTGTCAAAATTTGAAACCACTTGAATTGTTCGAACGTCATGACATTATGAAAAAGGGTCAGCTTGTTCGAATTAGTCTTTAGGCGTCATTTTGACCTTGATAATAGTAAAGTTTCATGTATAAACAAGAGACTCTATCTAATATGTACGCCAAAAATTGTGATATTTTGATAGGTGTAAGTAGGTAAAAACTTGCAGTAAACATGACATTCAGCCGAGCAAGACTTTTTTAGGGACTGTAGCCTTAAATCCAATATGTATAATTGTGTAAAAATAAAATGAGAATGAGACAATCATTTAAAAATTTTAAACAATCGTGATGACTTTTCTGTCTAATGCACTTGGTGATCTGTATTTAACTACCTGAATTACCTATATGCTAAATATGGTTCACTATTTAACTGTCAACATAATAGTCCTGAGGTTCTTTCACATGGAAAATATTACGAGTACTCTAAAAGAATCGATGCAGCAAATGCATGAACATTATTTCCTCGACCACTTTTAATCAACGCCATTCCTCTATTACTCAACTTGTTCGATGCAAAATATAAGTTACAAGATCGGTTTTGTCACCACTTTCATCGAATCATTTGATGGTTAACCCTAGTCTAAGGGGGGGGGGGGGGGTAACCCCCTAAGTGTTTTTTTCCCCGCAGCCAAAAAAACGTGAAAGCAACCGACCCCAGGGTTTTGGGTAATCTTCATACATCCTTTGCGGTTATATTAATGAAAAAATTAGGGGGTAACCACCTAATGTGGGGTAAGGGTAGACCGTCAAGTAGGGTTGTTGTTGCAACCCGGTGACATTTTTGACAATTTCAAATCGCCATTTTGAAAAATATATGCATGCTATGAGGCTTAAACTTTATTATTTCCCTTATTTGTTTGAAAAAAAACACGATAAAATTCCGTTATTTAGAAAAAAGAATTGATAATGGTGGCCATTTCTGCCATAATTCCGATTTTTCGAACTGAAAGATATTTATGACGTCATAATTACGTAACGCCTTGGCTGATTTTTGTGATCTTGGTATCGGACCATACCTATCTACATAGCAAAACCTAGTTATAGGGGGTTCCGTTCCAAAAATTTAGGGGGGTTGTAACCCCCCAACCCCCTTGGTTAGACGTGTTACAGAAAAGGCTTGGTTAGACGAGGCTTAATAGTTTTGATATTTTTGTAATGTTTTATTTTTCTTCGTTTTGTTATCCTTTGCCTGCATTTGTATAATTTATCAATTTAAAAGATATGTGCAGAGACATGTACACAGACGGGCCGTAATTTAGCTATCTGAATTATTTATTCGCGAGATAGGTTTCGTCTCCTCTCAATTCAGTACCGAGATTTCTCTAGTTCATTTTAAAGTATACATATGGGAAGGACTACGGTTACTCTTGAAGATTTAAGTCCATTAATGCATAAAACAGATGTTCTTCAAATCTTTAACCATCCCCTAATCTATATTTACTAATGCAATTAGTCCAAACAAGCCCGAACAATTAATATCAAACTGATTTTAGTCGCCTCTTTCTTCAATTTATCGATCCAATGTTCAAGAAAAATTTAAAATTTGATTTATTGACCTACATTCTGCTCATATAATTGTATAGCTTTCAATTTTGTTTATAGTTTGCGTAAATAGAAAATACAGGTTTAAAATTGTAATTGTTAAAAAAAAAATCTTGAAATACTACTTTTTGTTGTTTTTGATTTGTTATGTTTTGTCGTTTGCTTTCCCGATGCACACTATAGAAATGGTAGCCTATGTTGATTGACCGGTCAGATCACCCTTAATTCCAATCAGATAGTTCTTCAGATGCTTAAAATAGTATGTAATTACTTAGTATTATTGACTAGCTAAACTTAAGCTAAACTATGAAAAAATGCTTTATTATAAATGAGTGGCTTTACATTGGAGAATTACCTTAAGGTATAATCGAATTTCTAAATTCTCAGATCATTTAGAATTGTTCGTTAAGGGTACGAGGAATCCACATGCTCAGGAAAATGTGAATCCTAGCTATTTTTCAATCATGAAAAGATAAATAGTTTCCACTACCTTTGCGGGGACTCGAACCATGGATTATGGCGGGAG
>JXSR01S051073.1:0-12294 GCA_000969725.1 Ophiothrix spiculata
GTAGATAATCATAAGACACACCTTCTGACAAAGTTTGGTCGAAATTGTACGAAGCTTGCCACCGCTATGGCTTGTTGCCACAAAAACGTGACCCCAGTGACCCCTCAGGTCCATTTTGAGCCCAAGCCATCAAATTCATTTTGTAGCCATTCAGTACAGTTACCTTCTCACCAAGTTTGGTTGAAATCACATGTAGCATGCTTGAGTTACGCACAATTTTGTGATGTCATATGAGAAATAAAGAAGTTACGTGGTAACCACGTAACTTAAAGAAGCAAGAAACACGTGAAAAACAATACCCTGCCAAAGCCTTTGGCAGGGTAACTGCCGCAAATTAACCTTCAAATTTTTTTTCACATCAAATTTCATCAAACGTTCCACAAGTTATCTTGAAACTCATTTTATATTGATGATAAATATAAACATCGAGGTGAGTTCGCTGGATTGGGATAGGCCATGATTTGTCACACAACCTTCGAAATATCAAGTAAGAAATATTCCGGGGGAAATATCAAACAAACCGACGCGTCTCGTAATTGTTTACATCTTTCCAAGCAATACATGTAAAATAGATATAGGAACACTATTAAAAACATTGTTTTGATTATATTTACTCTTTCTCTGATGAGGTGTACTAACTTAGGATAGGGAACAGCTTTTAGTTCTCTAATGCCCATGATATACTAGTAAGACGCAGCTAGCGTCTAGCTAGACGCTTACGAAGACGCTAAGGTTCGAATTATTTTAACTTGCTAGCGTGTGGTTAGCGTCTTCAAAGCGTCTCAAATCAAACCACATGCTAGCTGCATCTTGCTAGTATATCATGGGCTTAACATGCTAATGAACAACCCTCACAGGTAGGGAGTGGAAAAAGAGCGGACGGCTTTGATTTGGGAGTCTTGAGAACAGCGAATCAGGAAAATGCATAGCTATAGAACGGCGATCAGCTGTGAAAAAGGGGGTCTCTAAAGCTGCACATACCCGTACCACCAATATACGTGAGTGCCCTCCCCCGGGAAAAAATTGCAACACAAGGTTTTTCCTGTAAGAGTAGGATCATGTTAACATTATATCAAAATTGGACAAAAATTGGACCCACAGGTGTTGATAACACAAACCAAACAATTGGCTGCCATTATGGGGTCAAATTTCAAAGTTGGTCAAATCTTGTTTAAAAATATGCCATTATGTTTCTCTCATCACAAGGATGCAGAAAAAGTATAGTTTTACTTATTTACGATGTTCGGTTCTCAAGTTATAACCAAATATATAAAAAGACCATTTATTAGTCACATGTTTGGCCCTAAATTTCAAGGGTCTGATTTTGCTAAAAATGGTCAGAAAATGTTCGTCTTGCGAAACTGTCAACACAAAGTACTGTAAACAGGGATATTTTCGCGAGCAGAATTTTTGCGTGTTAAATTAGCAATTTTAAGCTTCATTACATAGACCTACACATAAAATGAATTTATTTACGGGGTGTTATATTCGCGGTTAGATGATGATTTTACAGCCTCACGAAAATAACCCCGTTTACAGTAATAGTTTGCAATGTCTCAGATATACTTTTGCTATAGTTACAGGTCAAACCTATTTAGTGGGCATAAATAGTAAATACTGGTAAGGCTAAAAAAGAAACAAGTTTGTTTCCTGTGGGCCGCGCGCATTTTGTTTTGGCATCATATATTACCGCATTTAATTTTTTATTCTGATTTTAAAAAAAACCAGAAAATCAAAAATAGCAGATTTGATAAAAAGGAAAAGGGACCATTAAAAAATAATTACTAGAGACGTGTTTTCTTTTGAACAAACAATCGAAACAGCAGTTTGCCTGCATTTCAACAGGTTTCTTACTGAAATTCATCACCCATGTGGATGTTCTCGTGCAAATTTGCCTTAGTACCTCATTAAAAAAAAAAAAATAGTCTCGTCTGTGTTATCGACCGCCTACTTTATTAATCACCTACTTTGTTGATCGCCGACTTTATCATCCATCATAATGGAACAATTTGACCTTGCCCTTGGGTCAAGCACTTTCTATGGTCTAAGTTTAATCCATGTGGGGTCAGGGGTTCATGAGTTATGACCGTGACCTCAAAATGACCTTGGATGACCTCCGGTCAATTTTTTGAACAATTTTGAAATTTGACCTCAAATGACCTTTTTAACTTGAATTACCTTCACCGCACCCCCCCCCCAAAAAAAAAACCAGCGTGTCGCGTGTGCTAATACCGAACCCCTTCATGTCATCAAGTTTCATTACCATAGCCCTTACGGTTTAGGAGATACGCATAAAGTATTCAAATTAGGTTCTTGTTCAGAATTTATGGCTATGACCTTAACATGACCATGGATGACCTTGGGATCAATTTTTTGACCTTAAATGTATCTCAAGGCAACTTGTTGACCATTTCAGAAATTTGACCTCAGATGACCTTTTGACCTTGACTGACCTTGCCCTTTGGTCAAGCACTTTCTATGGTCGAAGTTTAATCTATGTGGGGTCAGGGGTTCATGAGTTATGACCTTGACCTCAAAATGACCTCAGGTCAACTTTTTGAAAAATTTTGAAATTTGACCTCAAATGACCTTTTGACCTTGAATGACCTTCACTGCACCCCCCAAAAAAGGCGCGTCATGTGTGCTAATCCCGAACCCCTTCATGTCACCAAGTTTCAGTACCATAGCCCTTACGGTTTAGGAGATATACTTAAAATAACAAATTACGCATAAATTATGCAAATTAGGTATAGTACTTTATATGCATAGTTTGCTTTCAAATTGTACGCAGCACCAGTTCAGCTCCAACCCTACCCATTCACCAAGTATCATCAACATAGGGCATACGGTTTCCGAGATTTACTCCGGACAAGAAATGCAGACGGCGAACAGCGGACAGTTTTAAAGGGGCAATTCATGATTCACTTTTCACCCTCAAGGTCACCTCTATCAAACTTGAGTTTTTTGGCTTATAAAAATCCTCAACTGGTATATGTTACGATCCCAAAACCATTCTTTCATACGTGCTTGCATTTTTGAAAAAATCAAGAAAATGTGTCATTTTCTAATTATTGTCTGGGCCCCGACAGTAATTACAACACAGTAGTCTATGGGGATGTTCAAAATGCTGAAAAGCTTGTAACTTGGAAACGGAAGGTCGGAATCAAGTGAAATTTTCAGAGTATATTTATGTTGTACTCTTCTTTTTATTTAGCTAGAAAACAGGCCATATCAAAATCATGAATTGCACCTTTAAGGAATGGTATGTCTCTTCCTGAAAAATTTTCAGGCGAGACAAAAAACGCATTTCGCATTTAGGTTTAGTGACCACCCACAGGAAACATACCTTTTTCTTTTTTTTTGCCTGATCAGTGTAGAGTATGTTTTGCTTTATGCTAAAGCAATGTTTGATTGGAGACATTAGAAACAATTGCTTTGTATAGACAGTTTTACACTTTTACTTTGTGTACACAGTTTTACACGAGGAACATTTTGAGACCATTTCCTGCAAGATTGGACAATTTTGAAATTTCTGAGCCCCAAAGGTGCAAACACGTAACCCCCGAATAACCTTTTAACATTTTTAGAAATAACTCGAAAACTGAGCATAGGAGAATGGTAAAACTATACTATTTCTGCATCATTTTGATGAAAGTAACACATTGGCATGGTTTTAAACAGGATTTGACCCAATTTAAATTTGACCACGTCATGGCAGCCATGTGAGTGGTAGTCTTACCTTTCCATAACCTGACGTATCCATCATCACTGGATGACGCTAGAATAGTTCCTGTTACATTCCAACTTATTCTCCACACCTACAGAAAAAACAGAAAATCAGTCAAGGAAGTTTGCTATTTCTCCTTCCTGTCTACAGTCAATCTTTGAAATAAGCTCCCAGTTTCGCTGTTTTTTTTTACTCATTGACGTGTGTTGTCAAGTAAGTGCCGTACGCAACACTGCAATCCAAGCATGGATGTGATAGGTTGTTCCCGCGATCGTCAAGCAAAGTTCTTGTCACTGGGGAAAATTGACCAGTCATAATGATCAACATGGGTCAGCTTTGTTAGGTGATTTAAATTCTGAATTACGCGTATGCATGGACTGCGTAGAAGCACAATTATTTTAGTGAATTTCGTGAGTAGACATCAAATCACGAAAATAAAAAATCCTGAAAAGAATCTTTTGAACTAGGTTTCTATTATAATGACATTATAACCACTAAATTAAAGTCTCGCCAATTTGACAAAATATGAAAAATCACGAAAATATCTTCCCGCGAAAACATTGACTTTTGACATCCATTATGTTTTGTCTAACATCTACTGTAAAAGCGTCGAGTCACAGATTGACCTATAAATGTAATATTGTTGACTTGGAAGTAAGGTTTATGTCGACATGAAATCTTATTGTCAACAAAACTGGGTAAGTAAAATTTCATAAAAACTGATGTTTAATTGTCAACTTATGGCTGTTTATTAGCAGTTGAGTTTTAAAGTGTTGCTTAAATAATTTAATACTTATTAGCTGTTCATCATTTACAACCATTTTTAAAGTTATTACGATGGTTCTCTACAAAAAAGTTACAAAACGTTAATTTTACATCATCCATATTGTCGTACGCAAAAAAAAACCTAGCACATGGCTAAGTCTACGTCTAAAACTGGTTATAAAGCTTATCCAAAAATAACTCTTTGATATCAACTTTATGTCAACGTCGATAACAAACTATTGCGACTTGTCGACATGAAAAAAACAGTATCGACAGAAACCTTACTTGAAAGGTTGTATGATTTTGTTAAATCCCCATCCCTTATTCGATTCTATACTTGTAATAATGTATATCTCGCCATAGCAAAATAGCGATTCTAAAAAGAATACTGCATATTTTTAGAATTAACAAATAACTAATTAATGATTATATGCCTTGAAGAGTCTTACTTTAAGGGAACAGGCTAATTTTACTGACATTCTAATGTATGGTAAGTACATTGTTAAAATGGAACTTTTCCTTAACTAACAAGCACATCGCGTCGCAAAATAGTTCATTTGCTATGAATGATCGCTGTTCATGCATGGCCATGTAACGGCTCTCGACAAATCAAAACCTTGAAAATTACGCAGGTATGTGTGAACAGAACATTATTCAACTTGAAACACACACACATACACCCACCCCCATCACAGTTGCATCTGTCATCCTCTTGCCATTCTAGCAGATGTCAACGTGATGAGAAGTGGAAGATGCCTCACATCTTCAGTGGCATAATTTCCGGTACATGTACTTTGGCACAGCCCTGCCGCAGCTATCATACCCCTCACAAGCTCAATGAGGTTTTATTTCTGAACGCACAATTTCGCAGCCTTGGTTGGACTCAAACAGCAATGATCAATACAACATAGATTAATTCTGAAAACTGATTGAGCTTTATCAAAAGTGATAATTATGGTAATTCACCAAGGGTTCTCTGAGTGTCAGGTAGACTATTCAATAAGACCTAATTTAGCTCAGCTTTATATCAAAAGTCAAATGGTAATTCACAAAGGGTGCTGTAACTTAGTGTTAGGCTTGGAGTCCAAAGACATTTGCTCACCCTTTTCACTCTGAAAGATTCTCTAAAATAGAGGTAAAACACTGCTTACAATGTTTGAATATTGGTTAAATCCTTGTTAGTATTATTTAAATCGATGGTAACATAACTTAACCAATATTCAAGCATAGTAATGTTCATTACCTCTCAATTTCACCGAATAAGCCAGCGAACATCGCAGGCGAATGTCTCTTGGGTGAGCGAATGTCTTTGGACGTCAAGCCTTAGGTAGACTTTTCAATGACAAACAATTAATAACTTATATATGGACAGGAGGTGCTGCTCGTTCCACATTTTTCTTCACTTCTCGAACAAGAAATATATTAAAAATATGATTTTAGCAAAAATGATTCCCCTACCTGAGCATCGTTGTGGTCAAGCTGAGCTGGTTGTCGAATTTCTAACCGCATTGGACCCATTACACCAGGGTCTCTCCTAGGGAAAGAAATCAAAAGAACTTATTTAAAAACATATTGAATTCTTCCTCTCACTTTTTACAAAAGCCTTTCTACCCCAAAAGGCTGATTTTTCAACGTTCGGGTGAAAATTGCATCGAGGGCCAGTTTTTAATCCTAACTCCAAGCAGTTTTAAACAAATCTCTTGGGAATTAACTATGTAAAAATCCCTAGTTCCCAACAAGATTTGACCCCATCTCTGATATCCTGATTCAATATCCAGCTATGGCAAGTCACTGAGCATGGCATGTCTCAGCAGCAGTTTAAAAATATTGCCCGTCTATGAAGTATTCAGACTTCAGCTAATTTCTTGAGTTTGTGCTTGTAAGATATTAAGAATAGAGTCTGGCAAGGATTAAAGTTAGCAGATGTTGTGAGATTCTATGAATTAAAACGATTTGTTTTCTCATTTTAGACACTATGGATGTATTTGTCTTGATGAGAGAGTGAACATCAATTGATCAGGCTGATAGGTATTGCTCCTTTATGTATAATTATAATGTTTTATAAAACAATTTTCTACATATCAATGAGTGGCAAGCATTGAGATCACATGTAAAAGACATTAATGTCTTAAATCAGTCTCGGCCACAAATCTACTCTTCTAGCGTATTGCCAAAGACAAAAACACTACTCTGATAAATTTCCATTAACCTGAGGGGCTTTAGTACATTATCCTGCCATCTTTGGTGGCAACATGATATATATACATGCCGACATCTTTGGTAGTAACAGCAATAATGATAGAACCTTCCTAAGTTTGGAGCAAATGATAAATATCCACTTACCTGAGGGGCTTTAGTGTCATTATCCTGACATCTTTGGTGGCAACAGCAATAACATGATATGACCTCCCTAAGTTAGGAGCAAATGACAGATCGTGGACTGCATCTGCTATGTTCATTAATGTTTCTACTTTGATCCATTTCCTGAAAACAAATCACAAAATTTAAGACAACATTTATGTTATTAATAATGGCGAATTAATTTGAACATTATGTCATCCTGTATTGATCCCATTGGCCACTCAACTATATTAGTGTACACATGCATGAACAGAAATTCAGGAAAAAGGGTCATTTTTTGAGCAATATGGAAAGCACTGCTTGTGTTTAGAGGTCTTAAAAAAAGAGTATTTTGTAAAAACTCGAAGATGAAAGGCATATATTAGGGGGTACAATTTATCCTATCTATCCTACCTTTCTGATTCATTTTAATTCAAATATTTGTACTTTGCCTCCACCAGCTAGGTGTGGGTCATCACTGCCTACTGCAATCATGGGGGTGGCCAAAGGATGGGGTGGGGTGACGGGGTGTATCTGCTATCGTACTCCTGATTCTTTGAATTCAAATATTTGTACTTTGCCTCCACCAACTGGGTTGAGGTCATCACTGCCTACTGCAATCATGGGGGGAGTGGTGGTTTACGTAGCATGGGTGGGGTGGCATAGAGAAGGGAGGGGGAGTAGGGAAGGGGGTGAATATATGATTGGGTACCTCTGCTTTCTTACCGTTCTGACTCTTTGAATTCAAATATTTGTATTTTGCCTCCGCCAGCTGGATTCAGGTCATCACTGCAAACTCCAATCAATTGGGGGGGGGGGGGGGTAGCATGGGTTGGGTGACATAGTGTGAAGTGCACGCTTTTCACAGCGTGGGTTTGGAAAATCGCCAAATCCTTAAAAAGCGTGTAGATTGGGATATTGCGACTATTCCGCGTGTATTTATAAAAAGCGTAAAATATAATAAGAAGCGAGTATTTCATATCTGTCACTATTTGAAAATTTCTTCGTATCTGTCACTGTCTGAATAAAATAATTATTTTGGAAATTTACCAATAATGAACGATCCTGAAACAGTATGCTTTACTAGTTTCACACTATTACTTCACGTTATAAGTGGCTGTTGTAATTTGGTTCCAAGAGCGAAGACCAGCGAGTATTAATTCCACGTGCTTGAGGGTGACGTGCTTTAAAATAGAGCTTGTATTACCGTGTGATCAATGGCGGCATGATTGTGTAGCAATCGGTCTTGGGTGAAAAGAAAACAAACATAACAAATGTTGCGAACTTTTCGGAAGTGGACGGTACTAAGTTTTTGATACAGATGAAACGACAAATGGTGCAACCAAAAATGACAACCTTTGTCGTCAGATTATTTCGTAAACATCATATTACTACACATTATTAGGATGGTATAAGCTTACTTCCAATCATATTTTTTATTCTTTTAGCATTGTTTACTATTTGCTTTGCCGACCACACAAGGGGTTGCATTTCGTCCAAGAAGTAGTTATATAATAATTTCCAAAAAATAGGGTGGGTTATGGCTTTCCAGTATAAAGGGTGAATTCAATTAAAGGGTGGATTTAAAATAAAAAGGGTGGGTTTAAATCACACTGCACACTATGGGTGAGGTGGAGAGGGGAGGGGGAGTAGGGAAGAGGGTAAAAATGATTGGGTTACTCTGCTATCTTACCGTTCGGACTCTTTGAATTCAAATATTTGAACTTTTCCCCCACCAGCTGGTTTTGGATCATCACTGCTGACTGCAATCAGGGGGGTTGGTGGTTTCCATAGCATGTTTGGGGTGGCGTGGAAAGGGGAGGGGAGTAGGGAAGGGGTGAAGATGATTAGGTACCTCTGCTATCTTACCGTTCTGACTCTTTGAATTCAAATATTTGTACTTTGCCTCCACCAGCTGGGTTGGGATCATCACTGCCAACTGCAATCATAGGTGGGTGCACTCTGTAAAAAAAATGTAAAAAGTGTTTTGCGCATTTTTGGTATTTAACCATGAACCTTTCGACTTTTATTGAATATTACCACTTCCACCCAAAAAAAAAAATTGCAGTGTAAGTTTAACCCAAGGCCCTTCATGTCACCAAGTTTTTTACTGTAGCCCTTACGGTTCAGTGCACAGAAACGTGAATGGTAAAATCTCTTCCTTCCTGACAATGATGATGTCATCATAACATTATAGCAACCATAGAAGACACACAAAACCTACATAAGAGTATTTGTGTTTTGTTACATTTTTCCCTAATTCAAAACAACATTGGTGACAAGCTGGGCTAATTAAGCTGGTAGCAAACTACGTTTTATGTTGCCCCTGCAATACTTCGTCAGGTTTTAACCCGCTAGATTGGTCACGTGACAGGAGTTTTGCAGAGGCAACACGCCACTTAGTTTGCTAAAACAAGTAAGTCCAGTAAACAGATTTACTCTTTTACTCATGTTTACTACTACTGGATGACTGAGAACCGTACCTGTCAAGTATCCCAATTTAGGCGGGAGTCTCCCGCTTTGAGATCGTTATTAGTCATCTGTGTGCTTGTGAGACTTTTTTTTGCTTCTCAGTTTTCAAAAGCTACATCAATACATTTTAGGTGTACCTTTTGGGCCTCATATATGTCAGTTGTCCATAAATGTTACTCGTAAATTTAAAGTCTCCTGCATCAGAATTTTGGAATATTGACAGGTATGGAGAGCATTCACTCATTTATGCTGGTAAGAGTTGTCAACAACTTTACATACCAAACACATTTCATGCAGTCTGTAGACACAGAACACAAGAGTAGTTTATGCATATTTGATCCACTCTTATTTTAAATTCCTGCTTTCCGATTAGCTAGATTGTAAAAAATGAAATGAATGTTAAAATGCATGAATGCTGTTTAGAAAAGCACAAAGTTTGTTACCAACCTTGAAGGGTTCCATGATAAACAACTACATGACATCTTGGTCTGGATTTCTTCCTGTGAAATTTAAACCAAAGACAACAATATTAAAGGTTATAACATGCTTTCTTGTGACTTGTTGTATAGACTTGTGGTTTTGCGTACACACAATTAAATAACATTTATATTCAAGGCATGAGGAAGAAAATATATAAAGCTGAATTTGTACTTCAAACGCAATAATTTCCAATAATTTTCATCGCAACGGCACTGTAAACGAACTCACACTCAAACGCAAAGAGATTGCAGCAGCCGACGACATGAAAACGCAATGGAAAGCTCGGCTTTCCTCTCAACTGAATTTGCATTGTCGCAAGTGGTGATTTGCATTTTGATATTGATTGATTACAACTAAGTACTCAAAACTCCTATCCACACATGCTCGGTGCAGTGCGTGCACATTTGTGTTGAGTCTGAATTCAGCTTAACTCAGTTTTAGTTGGCAAGGAGTGTTCTTACAGAGCCGGAGCTATCCTGATAAAAAATTGTCAGTTTATCAAAAACATGCCCAGTATCGGACACATTGAAAACTTACAAAATCCAAGTTACAATGCATACCACCCTCTGCTCATCTCTTGAAAATGAAGATGTTGACAAATCAATTCTGTCTTAAAAACAAAACGCTCTTGTCCAACATTGTTTTACTCATCGACACGCGTTGTCAAGTTGGACCCTGCATCATATGCAATGCACGTACTGCATTTTACAAGTAGGATGTGATTGGTTGTTACTGTGATCACCAAACCAAGTTCTTGTCACTGCTGAAAAGTGACCGGTCATCATGCATAAGCCTTGATAAGTGATTTAAATTATGAATGTTGCATACACATGGGCTGCATATTTCCACATCTTTTTCCCCTTTTTTTCTGGTCATGGTTTGTTGAAAATATATTTCAAACTAGACTTTACCATGTATTTTTTTGATACATATACAAATACGTTCAACTACACATACTGACACCTACCAAAAAGCAGCTCTAAATGAGGACAGAGGGGAGCGTGGCTGAGCGATTAGAGCACGGGTCTCGTAGTACAGAGGTTGTTGGTTTGAGCCCCGGGCAAGACGGTTTTTGTCTCCTTGTTTCCTTGGGCAAGAAACGTTACTCTACTTGCTCCGTGGTTCGGAAGTCACCTTAAGGCTGGTGTAGACCTTCAAATGGCATAAATGTTTTTTGTACTCTAACTCTAAAACTAGTTGTATAAACTTTATAAAAGTATACATTTTTAGAAGCGGATTTTTACCCTGAACATGATGATGATATGAGTTTGTGACCAAAAATTCCAATTTTGGCAAAAAATGCCAAAAAACGTATTTTTTACCCCAAAATTTCTGGAAAGCCTAACTAAAATTTGCATCTGTGAAATGCTGAACTTTTTTGCTTCTTGGAATCTAGAAACAAATGTCTAGGAACGGTTTTCTCAAATTTTTGATTTTCATCTTATTTTTTGCAAAAATGCCAAAAATAGGTCAAAAAATGTAAACAAATCCCACCGCTGCCACCAAAATGGCAATTTTTGGCCTATTTTTGGCATTTTTTCAAAAAATAAGATGAAAATCAGAAATTTGAGAAAACCGTTCCTAGACATTTGTTTCTAAATTCCAAAAAGCGAAAAAGTTCAAAATTTCACGAATGCAAATTTTAGTTAGGCTTTCCAGAAATTTTTGGGGCAAAAATGATGATTTTTGGCATTTTTTGCCAAAATCGACATTTTTGGTCAAAACCGATATCACCATTATGTTCAGGGTAAAAATCCACTTCTTAAAATGTATACTTTTATATATTCTATGCAATTAGTTTGAGAGTTAGAGTACAAAAACCATTTATGCTAGTTGAAGGTCTACCCCAGCCTTAAGCCGTTGGTCCCCTGTACGAATAGACTCCTTCATGGGGTATGCATGCATGTCGTGCAAGTACAATGTATTGACTGATTGATTGATTGATTTATATATTATATACCTCATATATAGATTCCTGTCTTCTGATTGGTTAAAAGTGAGGGCCTGGATTTAACTATGCCCTATAAATTTACTATGCCTGGAGCATAGTTTCACCAGGCCCGCACAATGTATTTTGCGTCGTGCAACATGGGGGCAATCTACACGGAGCGCAGATCTAGATGCATGCGCTTCTCCGAGATCCAGATCTGATATCCGCATCTCCGTAGACCGCTTACACGGACGCATGTACGCAGAGTGCTGTACAGCAGATCCGGATCATACGCCCGTGTAGCTACAGTCTACTGTGAAGCGACTCAAGGAGATGCGCATTCATCTGGATTTGCACTCTCGTGTAGAGCGCCCCATGAACTTTGCGCGGCTTAAACATTCATGATAAGATAAGATAAGATAATATTTATTGGAATTTCAAACCATGAAAATTACAAATCAAAAACATGAAAACTATTACTTTACTTACATATTCATTGACTAACAATACACTTTAGTACAAAAAAACTGACATTAACTAAAACTAGAAGGCAAGTAATTCAGGATAGAAAGAATGGGCT
>JXSR01S051079.1:63622-83221 GCA_000969725.1 Ophiothrix spiculata
TTTTCATGCTTTTATACAAAACCGCACAATTTTGTCAAAAATATCCTCAGGTAAATGGTATTATGGTTTGGGGAAACTGTTTTAAAATACTTCATAATCTCTTGATAAATCATTACTTCTAATATAAGTTTGATCCAAATCCCTGTTGTCACAAGGTAATTAATTGTACTATATTATGTAATCATTTACACACATAAAATAATTGTATTTCAGATTTTTTAACACAATAGTATATATGGAGACAATCATGAAATAATTAAAAGACTTTTGGTTTTCAAAAGTATAAAAAGTGGAACTTGAAACAAATTTTATTTCTCTTTAAGTAGAATTTTTAAATAAGATTTTTTGACCTTATACGTCATTATGGGCTGTAAATGTCCATCAATTATACAAAAACACAGATAATTTAGTATTTGATTCTTTACCTAGATATAATACACCTATATATATCAATTGACACCATCATCAATGCCAAAAACAAGATAGAATATGAGGTATTTATCATTAAAAAGTTACATGACCTCGGTTGACCCCAAATGACCCCATTTGACCTTGAAGATGATTCCTGCCAAGGTGGTTCTATATCTAGAATTAATCAGTATACATCTGCGAACCACTGTACCAAGTTTCATGCTTCTACCCCAAAATGCACGATTCTGAAAATAAATGTCACTAACTGCTTAGCTATAATGATTGTAGTAGGTATGATTTGAGGAACATTGGCATTTGAGGTTCTATTTCTAAAAACTTAATTCAAATATTACAAATCGTAATTAAGCGATCGACTGAATGGATGGTAAAATTTATATTTTAAAGCTTTTAATCAGCTATTGTTCAAAATCCAGCTATTATAGAAAAATCTCTTTTTTAAATTTAACAGATTCAAAAGGTGATTGTTGTTTTAACTTCATTCATGTGAAAAAGTGGACAAATGCTGTCTGTAATTTTTAATCCTTCGCTCTTTCTGCCGTCCGTGATTTTTTCTGGGAGCAAAAAGGAAGGTCAAAGGAGTCAAAAGGAGCGACAAAGGTCAAATTCTCAAAATGCATTGATTGACCTGAATATTATAGAACTTTAGAACATCCTGAGCAAACTAAAACCAGTGTTAAAATAATCCCAGATAATCAAAATGTGTGAAAAGGGAATTGAGCGTCAAATTCATTGAGCTGAAATTTAATAGGTAGAGGCCTTAAGACGGGCCAAAAAGGTTGAAGTTCAATATGTCAGAAAGTTCCAGTTTACCTGAAATTGTCATTCGAGGTCATTAAGGGGCCATAAAGCTGTCAAAATTATTTTTTCAAGGCCAGCAAATGCCATGATATTTATTTAATAAGGATGGGTATCATGAAATATTTTAATATCATTAGAGCTCTAATTATCATTTTTTTCACATCGTAAATTGTTAGCATTATGGCCTAATTGAAAAAAAAAATACACACACAATGATCAGTCGACACAAAATAAAAAGATTCTTTTCATAGCAAAAAGTACACCTTTAATAGAAAAGTATTCACCTGAATGTAATCACATTAATTTCCAAATAACATCATGCATTACCGTGAAGATTGTTCCGGTAGTTACACAAATATCAAATTTAAACAATAAGTTTTCACAAATTTTGCCACCTAAGACAAAATGAAAAAAAATATACAGTACTAATTCAATGGTATAGATAACTGCCGATAAAGATGGAGATCACAAAATATTGAGTCATAGTTTAACATCAAAGCTCATTTTGACATTAATGTGTTATTATAAAACATCGAATCCAGGGAGGTAACTGGGTAGTCTAACCAAGTAACCACCCAAGTTAAAAAAATGCAAACTTGCAATATAGGGTATCAAAATCGACCAGGTAATTTGCAAATCTGACATAGAAGTATCAAATTTGGCTTTTAAGTCTCTGATAGCATACTCATACTACGAAAGAATGGTTGAATTAAATATAAATGACAATTGTGCCTTATATCGCCAACAAAAGTGCTTCAAATACTTAGAAACCCTTCTTGAAATTCGTCCAATTTGTGTAGAGTCTCAGATAGGCGATTCAATTGAACGGGTATGGTCCAGGATAGGGTATCATTTCGAACAGATATGGTAGACCTATGGTCTCAGATAGGGTATCATTTCACCCATTTTTGCCAATTTTTGGTCTCACATAGGGTCATCTTAAAAACCTGCGACACTTGGGTGGTTAACCGGGCACACATTTTAGTTACACCCTCGTTACATTTTGACCTCAGAGAGTCATGGAAATGAACATGATAGTGGCATATTCTCTGTCGGAAGTCATTGTTGCTATCAATACGATTTAAGTCGGAACTATCACATTATGCCAGAATAGATTTTAGAACACACCTATGCTGCATTTGCAATAGAGGTACAAATTGGCGTTTCTACTGGCAGCCGGGATACATGAACGTCCTAAACTGAAATGTTTGATACTTTTAATAACAGTAAAGTCGTACTTTACAGTAAGCACTTTATCATGTTTATTATTCAAAAAGTGATTGTTAATAAAACACATTCATCACGTATTTTTACAGCCCATCGCCACGTATCAGTTTAGAACGTCTGTGAGTCTAAGCTCCTATAAAAGAGTGTTTTTCTATCATTGTAACTGTTTTTACTGTAGTTTCATTGATAAATAAAATATTAAAGTTCAAGTTGCTTGATTATGATGGAATTCAATAATTCAATTAACATGAATAATTAAACTGTCCTGCAATGTTACCTTTCTAAGCCTTGGATATAAAGATAATATGTGCCCCGTCATATCTTAAGGTACCTTAAGGGTCCCAAAATCAAAAATGATTTTTGGTCTCATCTGAAAGTTGAAAGTTTATGCTTTTAAATGACACCTTGCTTTTGGTTATTGGATGTTCGGTTGCAAAGTTACATACAAATTGGTAAAAGGAATCGTACTGAATTGGAGAACGACAGTTTTTGCACTGTAGTAAACCTTGAACGAAGGGAGGATTTTTATCTTGGTTTTTAACACATATTTATTATGTTTTGGATGTTGGAACCTGAATAATATGATAGGATACACTTCAAAAGTAATGTTTCGAATGAAATTAGAAATTCTACCGTGGACGTGATTGTTGACTATGCTCAGCTTCAATGGCCCGTATCTCGTAATACACTATGCCGACCTTAAGGTACCTTTAGATACGACGGGGCACTTGTGCAGATGTGGATATGTTTTACATGAAAGAAGAAAGACTTTTTACCTTGCATCATTTCTTTTTACTGTGAGGTTATTCAAAATCTTAATGTGCGACTTTCCGTTCATATTGGTTGAACAGGTCTTATACACACTGTGTAAAAGTCACGGAGATTCTAAGCCCTTGAACACGATGTAGACATTTATTAGTAAAAATAACGTACTTATAATCATAACTATTGAAATACGGTATACACAATAGTAAACCTCAAAGAAAAACAATCCGCTTACTAATCAACTCTGAGCAACCATATTTAGCCCATCGTCACTTTAAAACGACCCTTTCTCTAATTGCATTATTTCAAACGAATATCAAGAAATTATTCTATATCTGTAGCGTAAAATATGGTTTTATCGTATTTACTGCTGCCAATTTATCGGGATGCACGAACACATAATAATTGGATTTGGTTAAAGATGATTGTTGATTCCAAATTGAAATAATTTTGGCCTGTGGTGCTAATCAAGTTATCAGTATAGATATCCATACAACGTGTAGTACATCATACAAACCAATAAGATACAATTTAATTATAAAAATAATTCTTAGCATTTATAGTTAGTTATGTTACAATACTGCATTCCCATGAAACCATATAGAATTTACAACAGATCGTACCCGTACATGTATACACTAGAAGCAAAGATAAAGATGCATTGAACTTAAAGTATTTTTTCAAAACCTTATATGATTTACCAAAAATATGAATAGCTAGCTCAACGCACATTAAACAAAACAAAAAGAGCCATCAAAATTATTTACTGATAATAATCATTACCTTTATTATGAAAAATATTTTTTGCCTCTAAGGATTGGATTGGCGATTTGATTTGTTTGATTGTTGTCCAAGATAAATGAAAAACACATACTTGCGCACACCCATCACAGGGGATCTTTCCTGAAGAAATCACTCACTCTGTTCACTAAAACCAAGTGCCTACACACCCGAAAACAAACAATCAATCTTAAGTATCACACAACACTCACACTCTTAACCTTTTTTTTAACGAGAACGTACTATAAAAGAAAAAACTATAACCTTTTTGCATAATTGTGTCCTTAAGGACATTGCACTCAATCTACACCGATTTTTTAAGTAAGATATAGCTTCAAAGAGAAATGTCCATTTTATTTCCCCTCCTTAATGTCATATCATACACTCCTCCATTTAACACACACACACACACCCCTACACACACCCCTACACTTAGTACACACCTGCCTGACCTATTTGTACATAACATACATGATGTCCCAATAAACATTATTCATGGCTTTTTTTCTCAAAAGTTGAGCACAACAGCTACTCAAAAATTATATATTTTTAAAGCCCATAGTTCTGTTCAATAATCGCTGAAAATATCAAGAAAATTGATGCAAACCAGAGATATCATAAATATGTCTGCTTGTATCATTTTCCTCCTGCCCAATGTTAATTCTGCAGTTAAACATAATCACAAAGAACATTGAAAGGATCTATACAACATTAACGGTTGAGTAATTTGTAGTGAAAAAAAATACTACAAACACGTTTCACTAATATTTTTCAAAAGGTTATCATATGAAGACTATCTTCATTTCCCCTTTTAACTTTGGTTTTCCTTTTCTCTGTATCATTTACATATTTGTTTTTCTTGTAGAATATATAAATGATGATTGTAAAACAATGTTACATTGGTATAATTACTTAATGCTTCATAATTTAAAAGCACTGAGATAAAGCCCCGGGATAAAGCTTTTGTGTTTGTCTTCTTTTGAAAATTGAAAACTCAATCACTAGTTTACAGGATTCCTATTGTAGATTGAAGAGGAAAATGAAACAAGATGGCAAAAACAACAATATTTCTGGTTTGCATCGATAAAATGTCTTGAACTTTTCAACGATGATGAACATAACTATGGGTTTGGGAATTACATAATTTTTTAGTAGTTGATGTGCCCATCTTCTAGGAAAATCCGTGCACAATGTCTGTTGAGACACCCTGTATACAAAGCTTCAAGTTGTAAGAAATGAACTTTCCCCAATAATTGTTTATTTTTGAGAAATACGTTTTGAAAGACGTAAAAATGGGAAAAGGATATTAACTATTCCAAGCTTTATTATTCACATTGATGATGTGCATATTATAATTATAATTTCCCAAGAATTTATTTTGAAGCTAATTTATGAGAAATTAATGATCTCCAAGTTACACACACAGTCATATGACCATACATCAAAATTACCAGTTGCATTACAGATTTTTTAACAAAGATACACAACTTTCTTTTAAATGTACACATCGAATACGATTGATATTAAGTCTCTCCCTTATTTACATCTTATTTACAGAAATATTACTAAAATAAGGCAAAACTTTTAGAAAGCACTCGAACCTTGTTTGAGAGAGAAATACACACGAAGCGTTTTAAAATTCCCAAGAAAACTGAAGTAAGGATAATAGATTTAGAACAATACGCCATGATATAATGTACAGCAAATTATCGTAGCAGTATTTAAAGTCCTGTTCTATGTGCATTCCATTAAAAGGATTGTCGTCCTCAATTATTATTCTTGGGTATTTTGTAACAAAACTCTTTTGTTCTCGTTGTAAATGTTGCTTTTCAATCATTGCGTGTATACATCGGATACTTCGGTACGAGTAGACATTGTCAAACTTCCTGTTGGGCTGTTACAAACTGTTTACGTACATGCAAGGTATTGGTCTTTCTTTCAGCAGGACTCTCATTCTCAATTATAATTCCTGTGTTGTTTTACAAAACTCATTTGTTCTCGATATGTTGTTTTTCAACCATTGAGTGTATGTTTCAATAGGAGTAGACATCGTGACTAGCTGTTCGGTTACGTACAAACAAGTACAATTATATAGTTTCGGTGTATTTCGCCTTAAGAGATTCTCCATGATTCAGATCAACATATTAGTCTTGATATGACTTTATTGACCGGAAGTTAATCTTGATCGAAATAGCTTCTTGAATTTGCATTTACGGTAATCATGGTATTCATAACTCCTCTTTTGTCAGCATATTGTTATGCCGACCTGTGTGCAAACTTCATTTAAAGTTTGAAATTAATTATGGTTTTGTTTGCTTGTGCTGCTCATTTTTGTCGTATCATAAGATATGAATTTCAGTACAAATGTACAGGTCGGACACCTAGGAATGTATAATTGTTGCTCGATTATTTGACATAGTTTATAATGGTCTTGAATTTACATATTCGCCATCCATTTTGCAATGACCATCTTCCATCACACTTAACCTCACCTGAAACAATGGAACAAAATAAATGTCAAATTAAACAGGGTTTGATAACAGAGTTTTTTGACAGGTGATCAACAAAAATACATGTCATATATGAAAGTCCTAAGCTTTATCATGTTCGAGCCTCACCCATTAAGAGCTACTCACAGCATCATACGACATCTGATAAAGAAAGGTCAAACTTATTGCTTTCATTGCAAAGAAAATTTGCAAAGAATGTAAGCTGATGCAACAAAGTATTTAAATTGTTTAAATTCTATTTTGACTTATAATCTATCGAAGAAGATTAGCAAAAATCACTTCTGCCATAGATTACAAGTTTATTATCATCACTGAGCCGTGATTTTCAACATAATTTTTTCAATTTACATTGAATGGTATCTTTATGTATAAGTATGCCCATAGAAATGTTATCAGCAATATTTTGACCCATTGAAATACACCTGAATAATCATGCCATGATAATCCATATACAATCCAACCAAATAGCATGAAAAAACAACCCTATTGTCTTAAATGATTATTAACTATTAGAAATTTAATTTATTCAGCATTGCTTTCAGGAGATGATAATCAAAGATGATTTCAAAAGTAAGTATTTGAGAAATAATTGAAGAAAAACATAGTAAGCCAAATTAATGTGGAAAGGATAACAACATCAGCATAATGAACATGTGAAATACATGTATTTATCCTCCCCACATTAAGTTGGCTTACTTTGTTTTTCTTTAATTATACATTGTACTCTAAGTAACCTTCTGTATCAAATTTGATCCTTGATGTGCTTTGTACCTTGTAGGTTGGATATACTTTTTTTTCCATATTAGGTATTTGACAAAAATTATGCACCCTGAAATAAAATTTGAATATAGAATCGTAATAACACAGCTTTTCCCGCAAATTGTAGATATGCCTGTGAGTATATGTTCCTTTAACAACGGATTAAGCATTCCAAACAGTTGTGAATCAAATAGTATTCAATGTCATTTAATGTTTTCATAAAATGTAACATCCATAACCAAGGAGATGAATGCATGTTCATTATTTTTTGTTTGTTATTTCATCCTGATTTCTAATTATTTTAAAATATGACAATATAATCTTCATCCCTTTTGGTTGCAGGAAATTACATGTTGATTTTAATGTCATCGAAATGCACAAAAATCTCTTGAATTTAGTGACTTTCTACCACTTCAAAGGTAGAATACAGACAGCAGGATTCCGTTATTTAACTTTTAAATATCTAACAGCATGTCAATGAATAAAGTCTTAAAAACGGCATTTATTTGGAAACACACATTTAATACTAATATTAAACATACAAAATAATAATCACAGATGGCTAAAATATGGTAGAAACTTGAAAAACATCTCAAACAAAATACATCTATACTTTTTTGCATCAGTCACCTAAATTTAAGATCTTTATTGTGTGTTTTGGGTCTGCAATCTGCAGTGGATAGGTCTTACCGTAAAATACTCACATCAGTAGCTGTCGTCACAACAGAATGGTGTCTTCTATGAGGATTTCGTACATTCTGCCATGCCAGCCACTTTCTTCTTAAAACACCCCTTACCTGTGAATACATAAAACATAACAACAAATAAAGATAAAAAATAGGGCCTAAACGCAAATACAAAGATTTTATGTTATAATATTTCTCAGCTAGTTATGAATTATAATTATGAATTCCCTCCCCACAAAAAAGGTAACATATCATTGTTTTCAATATGTTTGCCATTTAATTTAAAACTTCTTTAAAAGTTAAATTGTACAATTGACAGCTGGTGCTGTGATGATGTTATTGTAATCTGTTTGCCTCCCATCAGAGTGGTGAATTTGGTACGAATCTGTTTTTGAAATCCAATAAAATATTTAGAAATCCAATAAAATAATATATACATTTTTGTCAACTCTTTCTCAAAAAGACAGAAAAACAACAACAAAACACCATACAGTCTTAAGGTAGACAAACAGATTATAGCAAGTTAGTAATGAGTTAGTAAGAAGCATTACTGAGACATGTTAGTAGGAAGAATCGACGGAGACATTATAAAAGCACAAGAATTTTCCACATTATCCCATGATGCACTGCACTATTTGGAGCGATGTGAACTTTGACCCCGAGTGGCACACATCTCTACTTGGATCATTAGAAAACGTGATAGGTAATAGATAGAGCATGCAATTTAACAGTGATGATACGAATTACAAAACATACAGAAACAGTGTAGAGCATCGTTACATGTGAATGCAGATTTACATCGTGGTATCTACGATGATTTTTAAATGAATTTAATTAAGCTTGACTTGGCTCTAGGTATTTTAAATACAAACTTTCAACTGTCTATTATGACAAGCTAAAATAACAAAGAACAAAAACCATTACAACGTTTAACATCATTATAGTTTGGTGGAATTACACAATACTTTCAATATTTTGTAAACCTAAAGGTGGAATAGGTACATTTGGCAAATCAGAAATCAACACTTAATGAAAAAAAATCAAACAAAACGGTCAACTACATTGTTATTTGTTGTTTTATAAAACTAAACAAAAAGATGAATGCATGATTTTTACTAGACTTCATTATGCTGAAGAAAGTACACAAAAATATTGTTCTGACTTCATTGTAAATACCATGGTGAAATTCTGCAATAGCTTCAAAGTCGATCTTAAAAATAGACAACACCCTACAATTCCTCTTCTATGCCAATTCTAGTCGCTGTACGTACATTGGTTATAGTGCTAAGCAACCTGGAGAGTGTGGTTTGACTGGGATCCTGGTGGGCTGTGTGAGAGTCTACCCATGCAGTCCATTTTCGAGCAATCACTTCACGCACCTAAAACAGTCCCAGAAAAATAAATTCGCGAACTAAAATAGGTCCCAAATTAAGCAAGATGGGTTAAGGAAAGAGTTTTATTTAGTTCTAGAAAATGCATACAGCATGCTACTATAAACTTACAAATCAAGTAATTGAAATCATCAATTCATAATTCAAATAAGGCTCTGTATATTTAACACAGTATTTGAAATGTGATGGGATGTGTTTCAAGAAATAAGTGATATATTGGCAGTAGTTTTGCAGCACAATAATAACAAAATATATTCTTTTTAAAGCTACTTTATGTGTTTAAGGCTACTAGGTCTATTTCAATAACGCGATGTTGGAATGTCATATTTACCGCAAGATTTTACAGATGGCAAATTATCACAATATTTAGCTAAAATGAGGAGAACAGTCTCTAAATTATATACAAGCCTCGACTATTAATTTCGTTTATAAAAATGAGTATCAAAATGGTGCTACAATCTGGCAATATCTGAACAAGATTGAATGATGCGACCTGCGCAAATTAAAAAAGAAAGACAAAAATGTTGACGCTATTTTGAACGAAATCAATAGTCAAGGGTAATATATAATTTAGATAACTCTATCCGTTATGTATACACAACATTATGATGGTTTTCTATGTGTAATTTAAGTACATGTTTATAAAACTCGAACTGAACATGGCATTCCAACACCTCGTTGAAAAAGGACTGTAACTCTAAATGAATATCAGAGACATTCACTGCAGACTGTGTCTGTGACTAGCCTTTGTGTTATTTGAATTGAACTTATCGAGTACTTCCCATCATCCCATGCATTGTTTCCTATGTGTTATTCTTTTATAGGATGATAAACTTTCGTGAAGAAATTATCCTAAAACAGTATCAATAGTTATTTTAATCGTGCATTTCAGGCAAAATTCTTCACTAAATCGTGAAACAACTTTTCATACAAATAATCCCATAGGAAGAAATGCATGATGGCACAAACTTATGAAATTGAAAGAAAAGCTTCACGTTAGCATTGGTTAGGTTACTACAAGAATAGAACATTTTGACTCTGCTTCAACAACACATGACATATTGTGAACATGTTGCATTCTCAATCAGTCTAAATGCAGTCTTAATAAGCCCACTATGTGCCTTTTGGTGTTTCAGTTAATGTTTTATGGCAACGTAAAGGCCAAGATAATAATATACATAACAATAACATTTATTAGGGTAACAACAAAAGCCATGCAAACATAGGCAAAGTGGTATAAAGATACACTTGAAACAAAGGAAGCAGTGGTGAGATAGACACCCAAAACAATAACTTGATGAATACAAGGAAAAAAATATGCCGTTGAAGTAAACGGATTTTGATGGAAAACACTTCAATATTATGAAGCACAAAATGATATGAACTTTCTTATTTAAAACAAAGAGTTGACATATATACAGTACATTCTTAACATGGAGCTATGATTCAAAAAGATAAACACTTATTTCAAAGCAAAATATATATTAAAAAGTGATGATATTTACAAAATTGACATTAACAGCCAACAAACATCTTGACAATGTTACAACAAGCCAAAGGGGGAGGGGGGGGGGGTTTAAGAAAACTCTCTTTTAATAAAGTAATCACTTGTTTATCTTCAGAAATTACAGTAATAACTATATACATGGTGTTAAGATTTTGGGAGTTATGTTTTTCCTATTTTTTCCCAAAGATCATGTCAGTAACGTATCTAGGAGTGGACGAAGTGTACGATTTTACCACCCTAGAAGGATTTGGAGAGATTAAAGGTAAGAGAGAAAAAAGAGAATCAAACATATAATGACAACCGATAAAACAGCTCAACGAATTAACAATTTAAACTTTTGACTTTACTCGTATGTCTGTAATACGACGAGGTTATTATAGTGTACATGATAGTGACAAACCGGACGACGGTAAGTTGAAAACCTACTTGTGTCTCGATGTTACAAGCTAATCATGTTAATGTCACTTTACATTTCGGCATTTTAGCTCCAGTTCAGGCAAAGAAAAGCCCATATATTTATTAGACGGAAATTCAAATGCTAAATGACTTTTACATAGCCCTATTTTACAAGTAACAGCAAAAACGGAATGAGTACTAATTGGACGAACAGTGTACCTAGCTTTTACCGCCTTACATCTAAGACTTAAAATCTAAGGCTTAATGAGCCTTGAAACTATATGTAAATAAGCCATCAACATTTTGGCAACAAAAAATGTAATTATGCCACAGGTGTTTTGTTTGATGGGATCTGCTTCATTATCAACAACTATTTAAATACTTATGTTTGCTGGTCTCATTTCCGGCAAACGTCAATCGGTGTTTGTATTCTTAATAGATCACCCATGATCCAAATACATATTTCTCGAAAACACCCTAGTATCTTCTGAAATATATTTTAATACGAGTGTGACAAGCATGTGACAAAGTCGTTGTCAGAATTGGAAAGCAATTCAGATTATTCCCTTAAAAATATCAAGACTAAGTTCAGTTACATTAGTACGTTAATCACTCATCCCAGAACCTTGATAATTTTTGCATTTGACACTAAATATATAAGCTTTAGCTATTGAGAAATGTTGCCTAAACCCATGAATGCATTCTTTTGAAATTTACACTTCAACGTTTCTAATTTTGATACAAATTATCAAATTTGACAACTTTTGAAAAAAACCTCAGGTAGAAAATACAACTGCCTTTAGTATGAAAGCTGGAATTTAATTGGATCTTCGACGTTGACAACCACGTTTTTGAAATGTATGTACACGTTGAAACGGGTTGAAAGGAGCTTTTTGTAGGAAACATTTCAACATTGTTTGGCATGATTTGGGTTTTATCTAGGCGTTCTGCAAACAATGCTTGTGTGCAAAATTTAAATCTGCAATCGTAATGAATCGAGGCGTAAAAAAAAAACCAAGCAAATTTTCCTATAGATTTTGTTCCTTTATCTTTGTGCAAAAACAACAAATGAAATGATTTTACCAACAAATGAAATTTTAAAGGTAGAACTTCCAAACTTAAAACTAATTAACAAATTTAGCTGGAGATGTAGAAATTAGATTATTCCTCTCAATACACATAAAGATGGATTTAATTTAATGACCTGTTCTTCTAAAAAGTCGATACCACTTCTGCGTAGAAAAATGATGGCTATATATTATATACAGGGTGTATCAAAAAGAAATTTACAGTGATTAAAGTGCCTCCATTTCAAAAAGTATGATACATTATTTAAATTTGTTTTTAATTATAAGTTACAGAGACCATTATCTTTCCATAACAGAACAATTACATTTGTGCGACAACCAGAACGAAAATGATATTCAATTTTGTATATTGTAAATAAATTCGGTTGCGCAAAGTCAATAAAAATTATGATGGATCCTTATGTTTTTCCGTTTTTACGAAGACTAGAGAACTTTAACATTACCTGCATGTCCGATTAGGGCTCTTTTTACAAAGTGCGACATTTTTTGGCAATTAGTTTTAAACATTGAACAAAAGATGTCGACCAATTCGTTAATATCTTTGGCTGAAACTAACACTTATGGAAGAGACCTTAGGACATTAAACCAAGTGATATTGGAAAACCATTACTGATGCAACGACAGTTGTGAACTTAAGTATCTAGGGAAGTTGTTTTCTTTAATGTGTGGACAGTGAAATAGCCTTGTAAATGAAGTGATAAAATGGCAGACAAGGGTCAAATATCCAAAGTTTATTCAAACTGTAATTACAAGGCAAAAATGGATAGGATTCAGCCTCCAAACTACAGACGTTATTTGTTTCGTGTTATTTGATCTTCTTCTTAGCTAAAAGATGTTACCTTCAGTCAAAATTGCAAGTGCGGAACCAGACAATCTTTGCATAGCTAATTTCATTTACAATTTACAAAATTAATTTTCGTACAATAAAAGTTTTAATTTTAAGCGTTTTCACTAATATCTCCGGAACATGATACGTTTCAGCCGATTAATTTCGCATGAGTAATGAAAAAAATATATGGAATATTTTGGTACCAAAATCTTAGAAAGTTGGAAAAAATGTTGACCAAATCGGACTGGCCTCCTTTAAGTAAGCACTATGATTCTTTCATGTTTTGCAAACAAATCTCTTGTTTGGTTAAACGTAAAGCAAATCACCCAATCAATTACAATAGAATATAACCATACTAAATCAAACCAACCCGTATGTTAAAAATATATGATTCAAAATGATGTATAGAAGATGAACATTTCTTTTGGTTGAATAATAATTAAAAGCATATAAATAATAGTAATAATACAAAAATAACATTTCTTTTCAAAAACCCAATTCTCAGCAAACCCAATAACCTCACTTTTCTAAGTACATCTTCTACATAAAATGTGCAACATTATACGACATGTACAAGTCCAGTTGATAAGTCCAGCTCTCAAATCTGTTATTTGATCATTTACTTTATTACCAGGGAGCATTAGGTTCTGAGACAACAAATATTCTCATCATATCACCTGTCAAAATTCGTTTGTAACTTAAGTCAACAATATTAGATCTTTTTTCTACTTTTTTCATGATATGTAGTGTTATTATCAATGTATTTGGGTCAGGTTTGGCTTTGATCCAGAATAAATATTTTCTAGACTGGTACGTCTGCTTGTTTTTTGCAACATTATGGTGGGTGAATGAAATATACAAATCAAAATTCATGACATTACCGAGCCTTTTACCTTTATATGCTTATTATACACATTTGGTGTCAATATTCAGAATTACAAAAATAGCAACGTTACTTAAAATAAAAATAAAGAATATTTAGAAATCTAATTTTGGTTTTAAAATTTTGTTTTTTCACAGTCTTGTTCCTCTGAGCTGCAATATTGGAACCAAAGTATATTTTATGGGTTTAATAAATATTTGTCAAGTTGTTTCGTATTTGACCCTGAATACATTTGTGCTACGATTAGGAATGGTTTAAATGCTTTTCTTTTACTTAAGTTTTGAGTTTCTGGGAAAACAAGATAATATAATACAAGATAACAGCAACGTTTGTTGGCCAATCCTATTTGTTGAATATCAAGATATTGGCGTTTATTTAGTCATCAATGTGCATCGTGGCTTCTGAAAAATAACAACATTGTATTGTTCCCTTTAAAGGGACATCGATGTTTGCGTTCATAAATTATGGTCGAAAAAGAAACTTAGTAGAGCAAAACGTTATGTTATTTCTTATTTATTAAATTGTTTTTTCAAGCTGTGATTTTTAACATTTTACTCCTTAAAAATCAGCATATCAAAAAGCATTTGAGCTTTAAAGCTCTAACTTCCTTAGTTATTTGTAAAAAATTCACGTGCTTAATTTATATTTGGTAATTAAAGTGAAATAGCGTTTGTAAAATGTATTTCGATTGAATAGACTAAATATATCCCCAAAGTGAATTTTACAAGCGATATGACAACACGGAGACTTGATTTCTCAACAAACAGTATTTCCTAGCGATTTAAGGGTGTCTTTAATGTAAAAATTGCAACAATAATTATATTTTCCCTTTTTTAACCACTAATCTACCTTAAACCAAGATTCATGGGTTTATTTTAGTACATTGCACAGTACATTTATGTTTTTATCCCACATCTCCATGGTAAACGGTTTTTGAGATATCAGGTTTCCCGTGCTGACATATGGCTCAATTTTACCGTTAAGATTTTGGTAATTTAGTTTAGAAACACAGTTTACCAAATTTAATATGTTTTGGATAGACTGTTTCACTTTGATTATCGATTATAAAGAATCATTTTAAACAAATAACTAAGGAAATTGGGCCTTAAACAGCTCAAATATTTTTCGAGATATTTTTTCAAGGGGTAAAATGTTAAAAAATCACAGCTTGAGAAAACAGTAAAATACACAAAAATAACAAGAACGATTCTGACTTACAAAGTTACATTTTCGACCATAACTTTTAAACGAAAGCTCCGATTTTAGTCAAACGAAAGGTAATAGAAAGGTAATTTTCTTCTTATGTTAATATGCAATATGATTTTTTACGATCCAACCCAATATTGCACTGTAATAATGTCAAATATACAACATTCACGCTAAAGGCCCAGACATAGTATTTTATGATCTACCCAATTTGCGAATTTTAAAAACGGACCTGCTGTTAGATGAGTCTATTGCATAAAGTTGAATGTGTTCCATAGCAAAGGGAGTACCAAATAAAAAAAACCCACAACATTGTGAACAAGTATGCGTGTGTTTCTTAGCTAATTTAACTCATTTCAATTTAAGACCTTTTATTAAAACCTGGAGTTTCGGAAAAATTCATGGCATTTCGACGACAATCGTATATTAAGATCACTCACAAGTAAGTCGACTTAAGATTATTCTAAAGTTTTGACATTTTCATGTAGACAGGGCTCTTACAATTGTACTTTTGCTCTGAAATATTGCCCTGTTAGGAAACGCATTGATACCGTTGCGAATTTGAAATGCCTGTTTATTCAGAAAAAAAACATGCTTTCTGCTTTGTATTTCAGGAGCCAAAAACTCAACTGTTCATTCTTTTCGTTGATTAAGTTTGAGCACCTATTATTATTTGCTAATTAAACCAAGTAAACAATAAAACAGTCACAACCGGGCGGAGAATTCCTCAAATGCAAAAAAATGTTATGACTTATTAGCAGTCTAATTAAACCGACTATTTCAAAGACACTTTTGCTACAAACCGTCAAAATTAAAAATACGGAAACTCTATTAATGGGCAATGAGGCTGGCCATGTGAGGCATATTTTTTTTTACTTGGTTTAGATGTTCAATCGAGCTTAACCTAGCTGCTTACCCACCTCTTGGTTGAGAAAACAATATAGAAAACCAACAAGCAATCCTTGGTAGGCATCGAGGAAGAGAAGACCATAGTTATATGTGACAATCCATGCATGTCGCTCAGTCACTTTTGGTACGGGTACTAACCACACCAAATTGGCGATTCCCAAAAGTGGTAGGAGGACTATTGTAGCTTTGATTGCTTTTCTGTAAACAAAGAAGCAGGTATATAATGGATGTACGTACTTTGCTAAATTAATTTAAGTTTTAAATACATGTGGTAAAATGAAGATGTCAGGCTGAAGGAGGAAATAGGAAGACTATTTGCTGCGCGTGAAGTCTTTACAACTGAACAGCAAGATATTTATCTGGTATTTCTTGTGCATGTAAAAGTTTCACAAGATTAACACATGAAAAGGGCAATCATATTGAATGCAGATTGATTTTCAGAAATGCTGTAAAACAGTTGGATTTATTGATCGTACAATCCTTAAATATTCCTATAATGCTCTTTTAAAGCAGATACATCTGCCACGAGCAGATGAAATGTTATTGACAATTAGACTATTAGATGAGCAATGATGGTACAGCTGAAGTAAAGTAGTTTTGTTCCACACAGAATCAACAATACTAACACAGCCTCAGACAGACTACTTTACTTTTTACACTACTTCAACATGATAAGCAGTCTGTACTTGATAGTGTCACTTCACACAGGCCTTTCCCAGGCTTTGCGGGTACGCTTTGTCCAATGCAGAGGTGTTTTTTTTCTGTTCTTGAATTAAAATACCACAACGGTAAATCATAAAGGATATTTCTGTAAAACATTTCTGTAATAGTCCATCCTTTCAAACTTTTATTTTGGTCCCTCAGGTTCTAGTGTGTTTCTATACGATGTGAAAAAATGAACATGAATATCAGCTTATCACTATGACAGTCAGACGGACAACTTGACTATTTACGGTAGTTTAATACGACAAGCAAACTACATTAAATACTTGAAAGTGTCACTTCATACATGTCTCTGCAGGTTAAATGTGATCAAAACAGAATTGAGTTATGGCTTGAATGGGAATATACTACACACTGTCTATTAAGAAAAAGACATTTTTACATTTTGACAATTTTCTACGAATATAAATCTCGGCATAAATGACAGAATAAACAAATGTCACCAGGGCTCAATTTCATAAAGATTTAAGAATATTCCTAAGTTGGTCAGCAGAACAATAATCATTTATACATCTACACATATTTAAGACTTATCTGATATATCTGAGAACAAAGAGTTCCGTTTCCTAAAGCAACTTTTGATGATAAATTTTAAATTATCATTAGCTGATGTAATTCCCATTCTAAAGTCGTTAAGAAAATTTAAAACAAAACAAAAAAGTTCAATTTTTCCCCTTACTTTCGATCTGATCTTAATTTGAATATAACAGGTTAAAGGTTTATTACCCACAACTTCATCTACACCGGACAGAAGCAGAAATGTTCAAATTATGCAAATAAATTGGTCTTATGTTGGGAGGTTTGATCACTTCCAAGTCGAACATTTTCAAAATGTTCTTGTTCTAAAGTAACTTTAGACAATTTTATTTAAGAATGTTCCTAAATAGCTTTATCCATTTTAAATATGCATTGATCCAATTCAGAAATACAAATGACAGAGACAAGAGAAGAAAAGTGAGGTAAAGTTTAAAACCTGTTACTTGAAAGTTCATTCAAAAATACTTTTACATTCTTGCAGAAAGACGGTGTTCTCATAATAAGTTGGTCTCCTAGATGGAACCGTTATTGAACAATGACTTAACTTGTCACGAAATCATGTGATTTTGATTATCATATGCCTGAAAAACTTAAATAAATAAATAAAGTAATTAATAAATATGACATATTTATAGAGGATAGCCTCGTCAGTGTCTAGCACTGCTTTCCATGAGGGTCATCTATCAGATGGTCAGATTTATTTGCCAGGATTAGATGCATGAGAAAAACCGAAGCGCTCGGAGGAAAACCTACAGAAGCAAGTTTGGACTGGCAACCAATTGCACATACAGCGCCGAGACCGGGGATCGAACCCACGACAGTCCTGTGCTCATTGGTGCAAAGCGAGGGAATTACAGCTGCGCTACCTGCTTCCCTTACCGCTGCGCTACCTGCTTAGTTTATGTGCAAAGGTTTGTATTTCTGATAACTCAGTTGATCTGATAAACCTGATAAACCCAGTTTATCTGAAAAAACTAAGTTTATCTGAGACAAACTAGGTTTACCTGAGAAAAACTCAGTTTATCTGAGAAAAATACTTTAGTCTTATGAGGCATTTTCTTTTTTTTTTAATAAATAAATAAATATGACATATTTATAGAGGATAGCCTTATCAGCGTCTAGCACTGCTTTTCATGAGTGTCCTCTGTCAGATTGGCAGATTTACTTGCCAGTTTTAGATGCAGGAGGAAAACCGAAGCGCTCGGAGAAAATCTTGCAGAAGCAAGTTTGGACTGGCAACCAATTGCACATACAGCGCCGAGACCGGGGATCGAACCCAAGACAGTCCTGTGCTCATTGGTGCAAAGCGATGGAATTACCGCTGCGCTACCTGCTTAGTTTATTTGCAAAACTTTGTATTTCTGATAAATTCAGTTGATCTGATAAACCCAGTTTATCTGAGAAATACTAGGTTTACCTGAGAAAAACTAAGTTTATCTGAGAAAAAGTTCTGAGCTGTTCTGATAAACTCAGTTTCTCTGATTAACTAAGTTTATCTGAGAAAAACTCAGTTTAGCTGAGAAAAGCTTAATTTATCTGCAAAAAATGAAGTTTTCACCTGAAAAACTAAGTTTATCTGAAAATCTTGGTTTATCTGCTGAAAAACTCAAAACTCAGTTTATCACTTGATAAACTAAGTTTTTTCTAGAAAAACTCAGTTTTTCAATTCATTTGATAAACTGGGTTTTTGTCACTTGTTCTATATTTCGAGCATTCAGCTTGCCATATCCTTACTTTATCTCAGTTTAATCTTTTTCTCGGCGACAAACTTTGACGGCGCATTATTGACTTGTGGATGTCGGGTGAAGTTGTGTCATTGTAATCATTACAACTTCTTCCGGATATTTAAAAAATGAAAATGACCAGAATGCACGTTTCATCACACAGGTATTCGGCAACATGATTTTGTTAACAAAATCCTGGATAGAGGTAATTGTACAAAACATCAAAACAAAATCCATATACAGTAGTTTCAGGTCTTGAAGTTTGGAATGACCTGCCTTATTCTGAAAACATTGAACCACTCACCTTACTTGTTGGCTCTCACTGGTGTTACTCTCTCTCAGTTTTGTGATTAGTACTCTTACAATGTTGATTAAGAATAAACAGTTTGCCTGAAAATAACAATTAAATAATTATAATTAATGTTAGCTATTGTACATATATGATAGGC
>JXSR01S051079.1:84581-96499 GCA_000969725.1 Ophiothrix spiculata
ATAAACAGTATCAAGCCTACAATCTGTCAAAATTTGAAAACAGGCGAATCATTCGAACATCATAACATTTTAAGGTTTCGGCGAAAAAGGTGTACATTTTTCGAAGTAGTTTATTGACGTAATTTTGACCTTGATAATGGACGTGAAATCACTACTAAAGTCTTATTTATAAACTAGAGACTCTATTACATGTGTACGCCAAAAATTGTATTATCCTGATATGTGTAAGTAGGTAAAAAAATACAGTAAAGATGCCGTTGGCAAAAATGTCACCCACTTAGGGACTGTAGCCTTAAGTAACAAGAAACAGCAAAAGAGATCCATCTACTTCAGAAATTCGTTATACAGGTGTTAGCTAAATCTTGCCATTGAATGTATAATTATGTCACGGTAAAAACGAATTTATATGAACATGAATTAGTCGCTACTAAAAGTGATATTTTTTGTACAAGTGTTAAGGTTGTTTTCATTGAAATACTGTACATAGGCCAAGATATATCCCCTCACATATTTAACCACAATGTAGCATTCTATGATGGCGTCTGAATTTGCGAACTGGGTTGCGAACTCACATATTATACGACTAGTTCATTTCCTGTCGTTTAGCCAGTACGCTTATATTATCATTCGTCCGTCCATTTTCTAATTTCGGTATTTCTAAAGATAAACATGCTGAATACGGTTTTAATTTTAGAAAAAACAATTTTGGAAAATGATTTAAAATCTGTAGTTGTTATTGTAACAATGATAAATGTCTTTCATTTTCTTATTTTAACAACTTGAAACCTCCATAATTATAAAACTGTATTTATATAGCTGACATCAATGTCAATGATCTACATCTTTCTTTACTTGTTATGGCGAGCTATTTCAGACATTAGTAAGGTTTCAAGTTACACATTAAAAAAGAAAATATTTGCTTCCGTTACTATTATCACTATCTTTTTTCATTTCAAACCTATTGTTTTTGATAATTTTTACAGGTAAAGTAACTGTTGTACACTTGAACAATCTCGATCTATCTATACAATCATGTTTACACTTTCTTGCATTTACTATGTTTCATCATGTCTACTTTTACTGAGGTTTTAGTGTGTCGAGTTATAATGCTGAAATTGTTATACACTTTCCTCTCTAACAGCCCCTGTCTTTCATCAAGGAACTAATTTCTGTGAAGGTTATGTGGGAAAAAGTCCTTAAAGAACCCTTTTGTTTTCTTCAATTTTAAGAACTATTTTGAGGTTCAATTTGGATAGTAACTTTAACATCGACGATTTGTGATTTATGATTTGATCAGCATTCACTAAAAGCCATGTTAGTTCAATTTCCGCACGTCACCTTCCAACCTATTTAACACATCATCTTGTATAGCCACATGTCAAGCTATAATATAGTGTTAAATGTTCTTGAGAAGTAGACATACCACTGATTGCTATAGTATTATGGACATGAGTAGAAAAATGACACCGACTCACTTCATGTCAAATCAACATTGTCCTGAGCAAAGATGTTATGAAGGTATGAATTTCATTGAATACCACTGAGAAAGAATTATGAGATTTCCTATGGCAGCAAAGATTTGCGTTTGACACAAAATTACCCGGGAGTAACACCATCCACCAGCATTAGTAGCATTAACTGCTCTGTCACTAGAAACAAAATCAACGGTTAAGTAACAAGAAACATCAAAAGACATCCTTCTACTTGAGAAAATCGTTATACAAGTGTTAGCTTAATCTTACCATTAAATGTATAATTATGTCACGGCCAAAACGAATTTATATGAACATGAATTGGTCTCTACTAAAAGGGATTTTTTGGTAAAAGTGTTAAGGTTGTTTCCATTGAAATACTGTACATAGGCCATGATATATCCCCTCACATATTTAAACACAATATAGTATTCTATGATGGTGTCTGAATTTGCGAACTGGGTTGCGAACTCACATATTATGTATCGACGAGTTCATTTCCTGTTGTTTAGCCAGTTCGCTTATATTATCATTCGTCCGTCCATTTTCTAATTTCGGTTATTTCTAAAGATAAACATGCTGAATACGGTTTTAATTTTAGAAAACAATTTTGGAAAATGATTAAAATCTGTAGTTGTTATTGTAACAATGATAAATGTCTTTCATTTTCTTTTTTTAACAACTTGAAACTTATTATAAAGCTGACATCAATGTCAATGATCTACATCTTACTTGTCCTGACAAGCTATTTCTGTCATTAGTAAGGTTTCAAGTTACACATTTAAAAAGAAAACATTTGCTTCCGTTACTATTATCACTATCTCTTTTCATTTAAAAAAAATTTGACTTTGATAATTTCTACAGGTATAGTTGTTCACTTCTACAATCTCGATCTTTCTATACAATTATGTTTACACCTGACAAAATAGCGGATATTTGTATAAAGGCTATTATGTAGTATGGTTGCATTTAGTATGCTTCACCAAGCCTACTTTTACTAAGGTTTTAGTGTCGAGTTATAATGCTGAAATTGTTATACACTTTCCTCTCTAACAGCCAGTGTGGGACCTTTAAAAAGTCCTAAAGAATCATTTTATTTCTTCAATTTTAAGAACCATTGTAAAATAGTAGCTTTAAGATCGTCGAGTTGTGGTTTATGATTTGTATCCTGATTTGACCAGCATTCACTAAAAGGCATGTTAGTTCAATTTCCGCACGTCACTTTCCAACCTACTTAACACATCATCTCGTATAGCCATATGTCAAACTATAGTACAGTGTTAAATGTTGTTGAGAAGTAGACATACCACTGATTGCTAGTATTAGTACATGAGTATAAAAATGACACCGACGTACTTCATGTCAAATCAACTTTATCCTCAGTAAAGGTGTTATGAAGGTATGAATTTCACTGAATACAACTGAGAAAGAATTATGAGATTTTCTATGGCACTAAAGATTTGCGTTTGACACAAAAATACCCGGGAATCTTTTGAGGCATTCGAAGCATTAACTGCTCTGTAACTTGAAACAAAATCAATGGTTACACAAGAAAGAGATCCATCTACTTGAAAAAATCGTTATACAAGTGTTAGCTAAATCTTGTCATAGAATGAATATGTCTCTCTAAAAACGAATTTATATGAACATGGGTTGGTCTGGGAAGAGGTATGACAAGCTTTTCAAGGTTACACAAACATGTTCGATTAATTCGACAATATAATTACAATACAATATGTGACCGTCCAGCCCAAACCAGCTGTAAATGCCAGCTTTTGTCATTTTTACTTTTTTTAATTATTTGCAAAGACCATGCTTTAATGATTAAAATGACACCTTAATGAACTTCACACGATTTCCATAAGTCAAGTTATGGTCCGTCAAAGTTTGTCAATGAGTACAACGTATATATGAGTTAATGTCACTATCTACATGTATATATCCTGAGGTGATTGTACTCCACTTTTGTATGACAAGTATTAAGAATTTATACCTCAGTTGCAACGATCATGACACAAATTAGGTAATTTCAGCATACGTCTTAACACTTAAGTGGTCAAGGTCCTCCACATGCCCGTTAGTAGTCATGGGGGGGGGGGTCCTTATTACCTTTTCAAACAGCGATCGGAAAACTTCGGGAAACATGGTCACGTGCCACAGCAGTTGCAGTCGGCAGACGACAATGAAATAAAATGAAATAGTACCGCAAAACTGCATGATAAAAATGGCAACGTTCGTCGTTGTTCGAAACACACTGTCAAAGTGTCGAACTTTGTCAAAAGATGAGGCACAGATGTACTGTTTATTTCCCGGAAACGATCGGAATATGTTTAAGCTTTCGGGTATCTTCGGAAAAGATCGGTTTGAAAAGGGCTATATGGACCCAACCCCGAAAGAGTGCTTTCGCGAAGGAATTTTACTTTGAAACTATGGTCACAGGTAAAGTATCTCAAAAGAATTATAACAAAGAAAATATTTTTAAATCGGACAAACCGTTTCAAAATGGCGGAAACAAATTTTGCCATGTCGCGTGCAAAATTTTCCCGCCAAAAAAATGAAAAACTCACTTCCCAATGGAATTTTTCAATAATTGTCAATCAATTTCATATTTGCAGTATGTAAGTACAAATACATTGCTGAAATTAAATTTGAAAAAGTTGTTCGGCTACGATTTTATGGGCAAAACAAGTTTGAAGAGCGCCCTCAAAAATGCTTATTTTGGCTAATTAGCATGGGAAGGGGAGGGTCGATTTGAATTTTTTTTTACCACCAAGTGAAGGGTATGGTAAAGTTAGACAAATACACAGAGGGCCGATGAAAAATAATTTTGCGTAAAAACCAAATTGGTGGGTCCATATGAACCCCCCCCCCCCTTTGACCACTCAAGTGTTAAGGTGTCACGTCGAAAGGTACATGATTGGTCCAAACGTCAAAATTAAGTTTTGGTATCGGTGGACAGCTTGAATACCGTATTATTCTAAAATACGGTATGTTAACTTTGTTTAAGGGGGTTACACGTAAACTAATCAACAACAGCTAGCCGTTATAACGTTATCTGCACTGGTCGGCAAAATTAAAGTTGGGGTTTCTGGATGGAACATCTACGCTTGGTTTAACATACATTACCCATTCAAAGGCGTAGATTAGGTGGGTTATCGATATGTTCAAGATTAATGGAGAAATGGACTTTGCCGACTAGTGTAGATATGTGAACCACGATGTCTCCCTTAAAGTAGTAAAGAATCTCGTCAGAAGTGTCAAAACATTAAAAACAAAATACATACGAAACACGATACTTTCGATGATAAATAAAGCTTAAAAGATAACTAGAGAATGTTTGTTTTATTTCGTCTGTAAGTATTTTTAAGGGGGAAATATAATCACTAATGATTTGAATATCTCTGACCCAAATAATAATACAAATACGGTCAGGATTTATTATTGTTCAATACGGTGAATGATAACAAAAAAGTAATAAATAGAGAAAGAAGAATTAGAAATTGCATGATAGGTACGAAGGGACCGACCTAAAAGGCACAACTACCCAGCCAAAGATTACCATAATATCGTTAATGTTTGAATTGGAATCAACTCCGATATTGTATCAAGAGTGAAACACCTACGCAACATAAATGTCTCCAAGAGATATATTATCATTATTGAATGTTAAATGTTCTTATCCTGTGCTTTAAAGGTCACAAATTATTGAGCAAATACAGTATATTTATTTTTCAAATCCCTGTCACACATCACCGTACAGAGCCCAAACGTATGAATAACACGCAAAGTTTCACATATTCAACATGTGCCAAACGGACCACCAACAATTAACGAATTGAACGTATACGTAACAGAATAACCGTATGAATAACGTATTGAACACATAACAATGATAACGAACAACAGTGTACTTAATGATCCAACTATACATTGTTGTTAACATATTTTAGAATCTTCTGATCAATGCAAAAGGCGTACGTTTGGCTCCATACATTGATGTGTGATGACAGTGCACGTCTTTAGATTGTAACATTAGAACAAGCCATCTGAAAATTTAACTCACACAATCTTTGCATTAATCACAAGATTTTAAAATATGTTAAGCAAAAACAACTGAATTGGTTTTGTTTAAAAATAGCAGGCAAACGTGGGATTTGTTTTCAAATAAAGTTATGTCTGTTTTTCTCCAGAAACATACAATATTGTTATCCGATACGACTGGTTACGAACGTTCTGACAATAATGTTACATTTTCTTTAAACTTTTACCCTCATATGTTCTCATAGATTAAAATTTGTTACTAAAACGAAAACGGTCCTCGACAGTATCTTTTAAAAACAGAATTAAGTAAACAAGGTAGAAATGGTTATTCTTACACTGAGTAACAAAAACATAGATGTCACTAATTCACTTCGATTGGGTGACGAAAAAAAAAATCCTGTAGGTAGGGTCGGTCGGTCGATTTTTCTTCTTCTAAAAACACATGTTGTTGTGTTATTGCAAAAAAGGCCGATTTTACACGATTGACAAAACTATAAGGCAAATCTAGGGTCGGTCGGGCCCGTAAAACAGGTTTGGTTTTATTTTCGTCGCCTTACTAAATATTTAACTCAAGATGAGATGTTATCTAGGCAAATGGCAAATCATAGTAGTGAGACACAAGGAAGTTTAAAACACATTCTCTTTTTTTGAACAATGCTTACAAAACGTCTTTCAATTGCAAAAGAAAGAGACATTGGTGCAAATTTGTCGTTTCCTTGTTTATATTTCAAAATCAAAATGATGCATCTAATTCCGGGCGCTGTATCATACAATTGCAATCACAGTTTTGTGCTACTGTGGAACAACATCATACTGCTCATTGCTCATACCAGTGTGTTGTTCAAAAGGTATGACGACAATCAGTGTTTAAATAAACATGAGCTTTATCTAATCAGAATTTGTCTTAATTCAATTTCTCTTGAGAGAAGTCACTTTATTTTGATTAATTTGCTGAAGAAATTATTAAGATATTAATAATAATAATTAAAAAAAATATGTCAAATATCACGTAAAACAGGATTTTTTTCGTCGTCTAATCGAAGTGAATTAGTGACATCAACGTTTTTACTACTCAGTGTAAGAATAACCATTTTTACCATGTGAACTTATTTCTGTTTTTAAAAGATACTGTCGAGCACTTAATCGACCGTTTTCGTTTTAGTAACAAATTTTAATCCTTGAGAAGAAAATGTAACATTATTGTCAATCGTATTAAGCATTTCTGAACTATTACTAACAATTTTTCTTATTTTATTTCTATAAAGTACACAAGAACAAACTATTTCAACCAATGTTTATTACCGTATATAAAGAACTGCCCACTGCGTCTTTATTCTGTAATCAAATTATCTTTCACTTAGCCTGATTTTCCACGGATCTATTTACGTAAGATGAAATCGGATATCCGGTTGAATCTTGAATCATTCCTGTTATTTATTATTATAAGGTCAAGGTAAATAGATCTACTGCACCAGATAAAATCTAAAATCCCTCTAGAAATCGAAAAAGTGAAACTTTCGGTACATATAGGATTGTTTTGTATCAAGACGTTCTCTGACATAAACTGTAGAAAAATGTAGATGAACATTAATGAAGATACAGCCTTATTACCATTAAATATGCATAACATTTTGGTCTTTGCCATATCACATTTTTTTGACCACATCTCACTTGATTTTTATATTCTGGGCATTTTTCAACCTAAAGGAGACATCAGTGTATCCATTAAGACCACTTTTCTAATCATAGAAAAGGGTTATATGCATACATTTGATTCTGTCCATAGGCCCTCACTATGGAAGATATTACATTTGTATGGCATCACTCCTAAATTCATCAATATCATCAGAAGCTCCTACCGTAACACAACCTGTGCAGTGAGAAGTGAAGGATCCTTGTCAGCTTGGTTCAAGATCATCACAGGAGTGAGACAAGGTGATATTTGGTCTCCTCTTCTTTTTGGAATTGCCATAGACTTTGTTATGAAAACAACAGTAGATGCACAAGGTAAAGGATTGACTCTCACTCCCAGGAGAAGCTCACGTTATCCTCTAGAAAAGTTACCTGATCTAGATTATGCAGATGATATTGCTCTGCTTGAAGAGACAGAGCATAGTATGGCAGACACAACTGAAGCCATTCGCAAAACTGCAGGAAAGCTGGGATTGGTAATGAGCTTTAAAAAGACCGAGCTTATGCCAACTGGAAGATCCTTCCCTCACAAACCCAACGTGTCATTAGGTGACGAGGGCAACATCAAAGTGGTTGAGCATTATAAGTACTTAGGAGCTTTCTGCAGTGCGGATGGAACAAATGCTAAGGAGCTCAATCATCGTATTGGCAGAGCAGCAGGTGCCTTCCGTGAACTGGACAAAGTCTGGAAAAATAGACAGCTCAACCTTACTACCAAACTCAAGATATATAATGCTTGTGTTTTGTCTACTCTTCTATATGGTTCTGAGTGTTGGACCCTCAAAGAAAGAGACGAGAACAGGCTAGATGCCTTTGATATGAAGTGTCAAAGAAAAATTCTCAAAATCAAGTGGTCACAACACATAAGAAACGAGGACATCAGAGTAAGAACAAAACAGACTGTGCTGACTACTCTTATCAGAAAGAGGCGTCTTCAGTGGTTTGGGCATGTACAGCGTATGGAAAACACTCGCCTTCCACTGGAGCTGTATAAATGGAGACCCACCCATGGACGGAGAAAGCAAGGCAGGCCAAGGACAAGCTGAAAAAAGATGTCATTAACAGAGATCTATCCCTGTTGTTTCTTGGCTGGTCCCAAGAAGAGGCAGAAGTCGCTGCAAGAAACCGCAGGCTATGGGTACAGCTTATACGTCAGGCAGTAAATGCAGGAAATGTGTGATGCTGCTTGGTAGGGTAGGTAGGCATTAGCATAAATTATGCATTTTTTTCTCGATTTTCGATAATTGACCAACTTTCTTTTCCTTTTTTATTGTAATTTCTATAATAAATTATAAACTAACAGCTAAAACACATTCGTATTACATTTTATACAAAATCAAGGTCATCCGTAAATGTATGAAGTCATGGTGACATCATAATTAGCAAAATGTGAAAAATCGGCATTTGTATGGAAAATATAGGCATAAATCAAAATTTTCAAAAAAATCGTATAGGAATATCCGATTTTCATGCTTTTTTTGCTAAATATTGTAGAACATTACTAGTTTTACCAAAATACTAAGTTACAAGTTTTAGAATCACGGAGTTACACCAACCCCCCACTGACTTACGAACTTTTAACGGACACTGTATCCCCCTGAAGGTGGAAAGGTCGAATTGTTTTAGAATAAGCGGAAAGGATGAAGGCTGCGCGCGAGGAGTTTTTAGCGGCAGAAAACAATTCGATAGGGAGTCGGATGCACCCCCCCCCCCTTCGTAGAACTAGGGTTAAGTGATGACTTCGTAGGCAAAACAACCCGGTTAATGGATATTAAATATCTATAAAACAAAAAGCATTACTTTTCAACTGTAAAAGTTGTTGACATTTGTCATATTATCTACACGCCACCCAAGGCTTGTTAAAGGTCATTCCAGGTACTCTTATTTACACTGGTATCTACCGATAGGTATGATATCCAGGGCGAAATATTTTTTGTTATCTCAATTTACTTTTTATGTTGTTTCAGGGTATATAAAATTGATCATTTTAGTGATTTTTTTTACAAGTTATAAGTAAGTTAGCACTAAACTGCTAAGTTATAAGAAGTTAGCACTAAACTGCACCTTGTTGACTGCATATCCTACAAGTTTACGTACACGTTTACTGCTTTTTGAGCATTATACCGTATACATATTTTATCACCGACAATGTCAACAATGATATAAGTAAGTAAAATAATTTTAAATAACATTTATTCAGAAACCCTACCTAATTTGTATTATTTAATTTTTTTTTTGGTATTTTGATACATCTTGAAAAAAAACACCATTATGTAAAGTCCATTCTCTCTACCGCTACATACGCATGCAGAATTGAAAATAAGATATTTACGCAAGTTTTTATAGGATAAACCAAAAAGAGGTGTCTTATTTATGTGAATAATAGTCACTGTGTGTAAATATTTGTGATTCTAGAGATGTAAAAATTACGACAAAAATGAACCAAAGGTGGCTCTTGATGGTAGATTTTGGTCTTATTTTCTAATTAATTGATCTTAAGAACAATTTTTTCGATATGCATGATTTTGAAGTTCATCTTTTGCCATGTACGTGGTACGTGTATATCCTCCATTTTGGGATACTGAATTTCGAAATTTGACAGACCTTTCCGTTTGCTCATCCTGTAGTTTGTTGACAATATTACCCCAAATAAGATCGATTTAAGTCCCCAGGTCAGTTTATGGTGTCAGATTGTTTTACATTGGCCCAGCAAAGATAATCAACCGGAAGGATGCAGGATTTGACCGGATATCAGATTTCATCCTAGATAAATACCAATGATTCAGATCCATAAAAAATCAGGTCGAGCAGAATGATCAATTTCTATTGGTCGAGAGACTGTGACGTAAATTGAGGGTTCGCGGGAAGTTCGAGGGGGAAACTGGGTGTATGCAAGGCATTGACCGTTTCGTTTTCATCGAGATCACACTCACTTTTTAATCTTCGCATTGGGGGAAAAAATTGTTTTTCAGTTTGTGTCAACGTGGATTTCTTTCATTCGATATGTCTGATAATGAGCAAGGAATAGAACAGCAAGTTCATATTGAACAACAGGAAGACCTGGTTCATCAGGTGGTGGCTCAAGAAATTGAAGTTCCAGCCATTTCTCTGAACAACATTTCAGACTTGATCAAAAACGAGATTCGCGGCTTCAAGGACTACATAGACGAGGCGATTTCCAAGTCAAAAGTCGAATCATCCAAGCCTGAGTTTAAATTCAAAGGACATAAACTCCAATACGAGTTTAATTGCAAGCAGGAAGAAAACATTCAAAGATCTATTAAAAAGATTGACAAAGGAGACGTGTTTGCAGCCAAGGCCTTTTTACAGGAGAATTTGGAGGCAATCAAGGAGAGAAATAAACACATCAAGCTTGCGGATAAGTCTAAATTTGGGTGGAAAGTGGTGGAAGAGTACAAAACTGAAGTTTTGGCCGATAACGAGGCGGACGAGAAGCGTATGAAAGAAGCAGCCAGGGCTGTCGCCGCGGCACACAAAGAGTCCGAGAGAAAGAAACCTCAGAGACAACGTCGATTCTCGCCGTACAACAGATCATATCATGCGCCTTCTACCTTCCCTAACCCTGATTCTGGTCGGGGTAATTATTCATTTCGAGGTCAACCAGCTAGAACCTCGTTCGCGGGTCTCGCAGTGCCCCGCCCTACAGACAGATGTTTTGGCTGCGGAAAATCGGGCCACTGGCGTTCAAACTGCCAAGAATTTGCAGCATTTGGGAAGCAAGATAATCAAAACAAAGGACAAGCCACTGGGCGATAGATTTAAGAATTCAGGTAAGGAAGTTATATTATAGTTCTGATTAGAATACATTGAAGAAAATTTCACCGGTACAATTTGTAATTACAGAATAGGCCTCCTTGGCTTTGTATTCACGTAAACGTTAAAGTTTACGGGCAGTTGTGTTTTTTGAATGGTATCCGGGGTTATGAGAATTAATGGCCAAGAAAAATGGTGAGGTACTTTTGGTAGTTGTTCAGATAGAGTTTTTTAATGATTAATAGTCCGTAAAATTGGACTCATAGAATTTGTTTTATATCGATAACGAATTAATTGACCGTATATGCATTGGCATGTCTTGGGTCGAATTGCGCATTACATCATACTCAATTTGGCATCTAAAGTAATTGCACAGGCAACTTGAGGAAACGTAATATAGTGTTTCACCACAGTCGTTTGTAATTTATTCCCGAGTCAGCGCACTGGCAACTCGGAAATATGTCTTTGCGTTTGTATTTTCCTTAAAAAGTAATCTTCTAATCGGTATTTTGCACTGGCATTCTCAGAACATGTTTTGGTATAGTTATCCATTAATAACGTGAAATGTTGGTGTATTCGGTAGAAAAAACCATCATTAAGGGTACTGGTCTTTTATGGAGATCATAAAATCATCATGGTTTAATGTATAGGTCAGGTTGTCCTGAAGTTAAGAGTCATGAGTTCTATGATTCATGAGATCACCGTTTTTACGGAAGGTGCATACTAATTATAGAATATTTATTATATATTGTCAGTGATATACAGGGGAACAGACAACCAGGTCAAGGCGAATCCACAAGTGCAGATAGCTACTGAAGTTGCAGAACTACCTGATGGGTCAGGTCAAACCAGATTGAAGGGAAATGATGCGTTCATCAGCCAGGATAACTTTTCTCACCGGTACGACTATAATAATGAATTTTATTTGTCTAATTTTTT
>JXSR01S051090.1:77740-92202 GCA_000969725.1 Ophiothrix spiculata
TTTAAACCTTGCTTGCTTATGTATAATTTATGAAGGCCAGTTGCTGTAAGTTTCAATGGTCAATGTGATTGCCACAAAACAACGTGCTCACAGTAAGCCCAATCGTGGGTGTAACCAGTGGACCAGTTATGATATTTTGTACAGTGAATATTGTTTATTAGACAAAATTGGGCGCAATATTGGAAGTAATTTCCATTGTAAGGTCTTGCGACAAAAAACCCTCATTTTACAATCTGTCCACGGAATTGATGAGCGAACAAAATGCAAAGTACGTACTTCAGCTGTGCAGTCACGTGTTACTAATACCCTGTCTTCCTTCGGCCAAGATTGATGCAGTTTGAAGCTCTATCATTTCTGTTCACAATCCAAGTCTCAGATCTTCATGGTCCTCTTTTGCACTTAATAATTCTCGCTAACAAATTGCTTTAGCGTGGCTCTGCAAAAACTGCAAAACGGCTTTGAACCTCTGGTTTCATGCATACAATTGATTGATATTTGTATTTGAAATTCCTGCATCAAAATCATAGTTGTTAAACATGTTAAATGGTTCTGTTTAAGTTTTCCTTTCATTAAAGATCAGCATATCATGGACAGCTTTTCCTATGAATGACCAATCTTCTTGATTCAATGTTTAAATATCAGTCAAAGGAAGGGTAAGGTACTCATAAACAGGTAATTATTCTGCTTAATCAAGTCTTTACTTTGCATTATTAATTGGTTTGCTTATTTATTCCGTGGACACCTTGAAAAATGAGGTTTTTGTTACTAAAACAAGCATAACCTCTCTTAGGACTCCGATTTCCTTCATTTTAATAAGCAGAAGAGTCTGCTTATTTCCAAGGTGCTTAACAATTTCTTTTGTTATACGGTTTTAAATCTCGGTCAACTTCATTTTGACTCACGCTGTATGTTTTCAGCAAGCATTCGCTAATTATTCAATATCTATTCTAATTTACAATATATCGCATATTTGAGGAGGAGACATATATGATCAATCGGGATATAAATAATCCCAAAATACATGGTGTAGGACAAGTAGTTATCGATTTCCCATCATGAAACTGGCGTTTAATATTTATATACTATTATTAGAAAATACATTGGAAACTATTGGAAATGTTCAAAGAGTGAATATTTGTCGCACCATATAATATTATTGCCCATGAAAAAGTAAAATCCGGCCCTTATCAAAATTATGACACCTTATGTACACGCCCTGCCCGTAACCATTCGTAAGGAGTTGGGCAACTATAAATCTCCTAGAGCTAGGAGATTTATACCATGGCAAACTATCGTGAAAGTTATGTGTGTAAGTTTAAGTTTTAATTATTTCCATAAAAACATAAAACAATTACAGAAAATTGAGGAGGTACAACTAAAAGAAGGAAAGGAAAAAAATGAATAAATTAGTGTTTACCACCTTTATAAAAAATTGAAAAGAAAATCCCTTTGCACGTCACAAAAGAAACTTTTGATACCAAAACTAGGTCTTAATAATCATGAAACTTGCGCATTTAGCATGTTTAGACCTAGAATGTGTTTTTGCAGATGAAAATTAATGTTTCTGAAAGAAGATGCTTCAAAGATAATACATATGAGGAAATTTGAAAATTCGGTTGTTACCAAAATTATGACACCTTATACAGGGTGTGCCAATAAAAACCGCAAGATTTTTTGTGATTTTTTTTTCCAGAGAGAATAAGGCTACATGTAATAAAACCAAGTATCAAATGTTATTGTAATAATTGCTTATAATTCTTTCCTCAATTCAAATCTATCATCTGTTTTGTTTTCAATGAAAATAATTGATCAATAATATCTTTGAGCCACAAATAATTGTAAAATTAGTTTAGCGGGTTTAAATTGATAGGGGCTAACGTCTTGGATGCATATCATCCTAAGTTAACATACTTCATCCGATGCCCACAAATCGGACCAGATTGAAATTTGTGCTCCATTTTGAAAATGCTGTATCTCCGGACAGGAATATCCGAATTGAATGAAACAAAGGACATAATGAAAGGGAGAAGCTCTATTTTAATACCAATAATGTTTTGATGAGAAAAATGGCCTGCTTATATTTTAAATATTAGTGTATTCAAATCTTGCGTTTTTATTGGCACACCCTGTATGTACACGTAAGGAGTTGGTCAACTTTTCGTTTGTACTTCATCAGCTTAAAACTCGCATGCCATTAGTCTCAACACGCGTGCCATGTTTTTGTTGTGTGGTTCTTTGTGTTTTGATTTCTTTGTTCGATAACAATAGGTGAGGAACAGGTGTCGCGAGCCATGGTAGAAATCTCCTATCTCGGAAACTAGCGAAAGTTATGTGTGTAAGTTTAACATGTTTACGTTTTAATTATTTCCATCGAAAACATAAGGCAATTACAGAAAATTGAGGAGATACAACTAAAAGAAGGAAAAAAAAAACTTAGTGTTTACCACCTTTATAAAAAAATACTGTGTTAAACTTGTATAAAGAGATTTTTCGTTACAGTAGACTTATTTGCATCTTTATAGAGGCCATGATTTGGTGTAACTTTGACTTACATTTGAAAACAAAATCTTAAAAAAAGATATTCGCCCGCCCGCACTTGCTCAAAAAAAGTTGTTGACAGTGACAACCAAACAATTTATTTTTTTCGGCCTAATACAAGTTACAAAATATAAAATCTTAAAGTACTTTAAACAACATAAAGCATATACAAGATGGATGAGGGAGATATCTGGATTGCCCTTTAAGCCCGGAGGCTTATTTCCAAAGGGGTCCTTTAATCAATAATATGCAATGATATAAAACACAACAGTCAAATTATATACAATATTAAATATAGTAAATATAATGTAAAATGTTCATGGAAAATAAATATTAAAGGGGCAATTCATGATTCACTTTTCACCCTCAAGGTCACCTCTATCAAACTTGAGTTTTTTGGCTTATAAGAACCCTCAACTGGTATATGTTACGATCCCCAAACCATTCTTTCATACGTGCTTGCATTTTTGAGAAAATCGCGAAAATGTGTCATTTTCTAATTATTGTCGGGGCCCCGACAGTAATTACAACACAGTAGTCTATGGGGATGTTCAAAATGCTGAAAAGCTTGTAACTTGGAAACGGAAGGTCGGAATCAAGTGAAACTTCCAGAGTATATTTATCTTGTACTCTTCTTTTTATTTAGCTAGAAAACAGGCCATATCAAAATCATGAATTGCACCTTTAACATTGGATTTGATCTAAAAGATTTGATTTGACACTCTTCTTAAAAAACTTTGTTCGCTGGATTTGATTGCACTATGTATACTATAAGCTGACCCAATCATGAATTACAGAATAATAAAAAGAAAGTAAGCTAAAAAATATTGTGCAATGAACATTTGCATTAAAATTGCATTAAACTACTTATTTGCTGTGTTTCTTGTTAAAATGTTGAACGCAGTCGCCAAGTTTTATGTCTATTAAAACCGTTATCTATCTTGTTTGTCAGTCTTTTCATTTTTGTTTTAGTCCGTACGGTGTGTTTCATTCTAAAGCTTTCTAAATCTTTAAGAACGCGTGACTGTACCCTCTTCCCGTTTGTAATTCTTCTTGAACTTCTGACGATGAATTCTTTCCAGAGTATTGGCAATGATGTTCAACTCCTGGTTCAACTATTCTTAAAAAAGTTTCTCCGATTTTCATAGATTGTTCTATTTAAAAAATGGTTAAAAGTTAAGAGTAAATAAATTCATTTACTGTATAGTGAATTCATTTACAGTAAATTAATTATGATCTTCCCCGAACTGATTTTATACTTTAAATGACCTAAATAATTTAGCTCTTTTAGTTTTAAGCAAAGCAATATATTAATTATATAATATAATCATTCGGAAAAAAAAAATAAAAATCACTTTGATTTGACATGAATTGTTGAATAGGCCTAGAGTAACTATATGCACATACCATATAGTGCCGCAATCCCGGCCAAAATGCACCTGCCCATGTTATAACGGATACAAATCGTTAGGGAATGCCTAAAGTTTAATGTTATTAAATCGAATAATATAACAATATAGAAGAAAACAGTGAAAACAAAATTTAAGAAAATATTAGAATAGACAGGGACGAGAAACATGATTTTTTAATTATTCATTTGGTATGATAAACGCGATAGGTTTTCCTTTTGCCAAATCCAATCTTTAATTACTACTAAACCATCGTGAATAATTAATATTTCTTACATAGGATCAAGAAAGTCAATTATATTCGCTGAAATCCAACCCCGGTCGAGCAAGCGCTATTCCGGTTGTTACGACAGATGGCAGGTCATTTTCTCATTTATCCATTACACAGGTTTACAACAACTTGAATTTGTATTTGAAAACCAATGAAGCTGAAACCAGCAATAATTGACCTGGAAAATAGGAACAAAGGTACGGTGAAGTATGCACCTTGATAAAATACCTTATAACATGAAAATCACTTTTATTTAAAAGCAGACGACCGCTGCTGACGAACCTCCACACATTTTCGCGGCAGTGATGATCCTAGCACATTTTATATCTACAATGCTACATGTATATCAATTTGTTCAATTTCATATCAAAAGCAATTAGGAAAATTACACATAAATCACAAAAATTTTCTGCCACTTAAAAAAATCTCAATTTCGTCTGCTCTTTATTTGTCCACGTGACCATATCAAGTCGCACGCGCCATAGTGGGATAATACGGCCTCCTATTGGTTACTCCCCCAAGTGTCTTTGTTTGTGGCCTCGCTGCACTTACACCATGCTTACAAACTGTGTATTGGCTTTTGGCGATAAAAATATAATCGGTTGAACGATCAGATAACGAGTGAGCTATTCAACATGCTAAGATTGCATTAGCGCGAGTACACACACGTACTAACCAATGCTAACAGCAAACCAGAACACAGCTCTTTATTCCCAGTGATTCTATATCAACGAGTGTTTTACAATATACTATACTTTTGGATTTATATTCGGATCGTTAGAAAATGGGGAATGTTTTCTGACATTTATCAGTGATATATATATTTTGTTACGTGTGACAGCAAATTTGTCTTACAGCAGTGCAGTGTGTTGATACATTAAATGAAGATAGCGGGATATTGACAAGCAAATTGAGTCGCATCTTTGTGAAGTGGTTTTATGTCTCTTCCTCCTATGGATGCGAATGGGAACAATACTTTACAAGATAGCCGGTAAGTGCGTGTTATTAATCACATTAATTGTCTCATAAGAAACAAGCTAACAAAGAAACTTTAGTACTATATGTTTTAACATGACAAATTATATTATCAAATAATGTGTGTGAGTCGAGTGTGGATGATGAAGTCATGTAGTTTGATACGTTGTTACAAGGTCAAAAGCGTTTCAAGAAAGATGCATAAGTCAAGATTCTTATATAAAAAAAGTCAGATTTTTTTTCTTACTAGATTTACTTGCATGTTACATGTAAAATTTATTTATGTAGTTTTCCCTGAATATACGGCCTTCGTAAGTGTACTATAAGTTGCTGAATTAAGTTTTTTATATTATACCGAAGCATAATTATATGAGATCCAGATCCAGCAAAATAAAACTTATGGACACATTTAGAATTTATATGTGTATTTCATAATCACATTTTCCTCGACCAACAAAGAAATTTACATATAAGTGTTTTATTTTATTTTATTTTATTTCATTTTATTTTGTTTTGTTTTTGTTTTTACATAATCTTATTTAATCTTAATTCTTAATCTTAATTGTTGTGAGACGGTCATGTGCCATGTGTTGCGTCTTGTGCATGTGTTTATATTTTCTGAACACAGCAGATGGTATTACCGTATTAATTTTGATTATTACCTTGTTAGTTACCTTGCTGCCTTGATATCTGCAATTAGTTTTTATTACCAAATTGTTGAACACCAGCTGTAACACAGTGAATCAACAAAGAGACGTAATGAATTAAAACCCACAAACGCGTGAAATCCATTCTTGTGTATGAATACTGACTTTTGTTTGTTTTTTAATTGCCATCGTTCCAGGGTCATCGGCTGGAAGTGTAACAATAACCATTCCAGAAATTCACGACGAAAAAGGAAAACATTGGTGAGTCAATATTGTTGGAAAATTAACTTTTTTTTCTAAAAAAAATTGTAAGTTTTGCTCATCTACATGAGCAAGTATATCGTGAAAAAATAAAATAAAGAAAGAAAAAAAGGAAAGGTAATTCGGAAGGGCAGGTAGGTTATGTGGTTTTGTTTTGTTTTCTTGATTGTGTTTTGTATTTATGATGATAAGTATAGGTCATAGGGGAAACCACCACGAATTCAGCACCCCAGGTAACCCATTCATACTTCTTGCCCCACAGGTCTTCGGAAGGCACCAAGTATATTGAGTAACAATGGTTTGAAATCCAAAATTGACCTCAACTTACCCAACTTGACGAAGTTCCTTTGTTTTTGTCTCTTTTTGCATATGCAGTTGGTGAAATTAACCCTTTTTATAAAGTTCAGTCACGAATTCCTGCAATTGATACCTGTTAACAATATACAAACTATTATTTTTTAACTTTAATATCACCGACTTAAAACTTTAATGTTTTTTTAATCACGCTTAGGCGTACAAACATGCTTCTTGGGGGTCCTTATAATTTTGCCAGATACCTGTGGAGAAAATTACATCTCCCTGTATCCAAAGTCATGGGGGAAAAAAAGAAAAAAGAAAAAAAAAGAAGAAAAAGAGATAATATAATCTTCCCATCATTACCATATAAAGTCAAATTAAAGATAAATCGATTTTCCTTTTGAAAATCAATGTAATTTTCTAATGATTTATCTATTTTCAATACTTAATCGGAAAGAATATTTGATCCTAATATAGATTATCTATAAAGAGATATAAGCGTGTCGCTCTCAGAAAGAACATTATGGAGCCCTGTGACCGACCGGGTGGGGGTGGGGTGGTGGCTTATATGTATTTGGAGGGTTAAGGAATATTGGTGTGGGTCAAGACCATCAAGGAATATCCTCCAGAATGCATAATAGAAAAGAAAGGTAGGAGAGGGAAAAATTGTTCAAATTTTAAGACACTGATTTCAAATCAATTAGTGATATTTGGCCCCTTCCCAAACCAAACTTGGGTACATCCCCGGTGTTTTAGGGGTCACTAGTCATGTTTGGACTTGCCAATTTGGAATAAGAAAGAGCATCTCCCAGGAGAATCCCTAATTTAATATACAGCACAATCATCACATCACATACAGGCACAATCAATGGCAGATCTTGTTCACTTTCAATGACTAATTCAAGCTTACAATTCTGTTCAGATATTAAGTTTCATTTAATTTTTATCATGCAAATTTTCTATTTCATTTAACAGTGTTTTGAGCAAATTTAATTCCAAGCACGTTTGTTTAGTAATAAAGATGCATTGCGGCTTTTTTGTTGTATATTGGGAAAGCGTAGAATCAACTTCCATAGACATTGAAATTATCGTCTTCTTCATCATCGTCTTTAGAAGATCTCATACTGCATTTCCAATAACTTAATGGCGTTAAAAGTGGAGAAGGTCTGACGTCTGAACTTAATGTGTAGGCCTACATGTGGACATGATACATCTTACAAATTATGGCAATATTGCAAACATTCCCAGGTATAAAATTTCTGAATAATATTGACATTTGACACTAACACTGATATCATTCTACAGCCTAAAAGCCGAATAAAAAATAAACGTGTTTCTCGTCCCCACCCAGGGCCCGTCCTCCTCATTTTTTGAAGATTTTTAAAACTTCTTTTTATTTTATAATGTTTCAGCTCTAACTTATTCCAAAAATATTTTTTTACAAGATGAAACTTACTCTGCTCTGCAGCCTTGCAAAATGTAAAATGAACAATTTCAGATAAGTGTTTGATCATATTCAGGGGTTCAACTCTCAAAACAAGAAAAAACAAAACAAAAAACAAAATACACCCTAAGACATCATTTTACGCACTGACGCGAAATCAGGAAAATTTAGAGTAGCTTACCAATAAAAGATAAAACTCACATCTTCACTTTTTTCGAAAACCCCGTTCGAGAAACACACAATTTTATTTACTTGGCCTAATGGGCCTAATTGTGTTGTTTCAACTGGTTTATGGTAACTTATTGTGTTTACATAGCCTACAAACATTTGGTATTTCACACAATGTATACTACAGAACTGACACAGGCTAATTTTAATGATAGTCCTGTTATTTTTAGTTGTGGGCTGTAGTTTTCTTCTAACTTTTGGGCAGTGCAGCATCACTTTTCATGTTTCCAATTTATATAGTGAAAGTGAAAACGCGACAGATGCTATTATACTGATAGTAACCCACTCGATATTAGAAGGTCACGCGTGGGGTGAATATTTTACCCCGTGCTCCAATGTATTCTAGATGCCACAAAACAGCACAAAAGACGTGCCAGGCGTACGCCAACTCCCTCAGGTAAATTGGACAAGGTTTCGAGTGATGACAAGTGTCCCCATACAATAAGGTCATCCTGGGTGCATGCATGTTGTTTGGGTTGGTAGAGTTTTGGTTTCTATTTTGTATCTTTCATGGATATTATAAATCATATCCAGGGGAATTTTTAAAAGTATAGTATTGGCTCTTATGATCACATTTTGAAGACAAGAACTCGACACTTATTTAGTCTGCAGCTAGAACCAAATTAGAATATCAAAATTAGTAGGCCTATATACACTAGTAACAAAGGACCTTCGTCAAATTGGGTAAGTTGAGGGGAATTTTGGATTTTAAACCATTGTTACTCAATATTACTTGCTGCCTTCCGAAGACCTGTGGGGCAAGAAGTACGAATGGGTTTCCTGGGGTGTTGAATTCGTGGTGGTTTCCCCTATGACCTATACTTTCATTTGAAATATTTCAAGACACAATCCAAGAAAACAAAACAAAGCCAAAAAAAAAGAAGACATCAGGACCCTCCCATCATGCCTTGCTTCCAATGGGATTTTTTGTACAGGTATTTAATGGGAGGGTCCTGATGTCTTCGTTTGCCAAAAAACTATAGGCCTATCTCCTTTTCCATGATTAAACCTACGGAATATTTAGTTAAGCAATTTATCTTCCTTTAATATTCTGCAATTCTGGATGCAAATCAGATAGATTATTTGCTTATACTGCTCATAAATATCTTGGGGTTCCTTCAATAATTCGTAAATAACAAAGTACAGAACAGATGCATATTCCATAAAATAATCATTATTACAACTGAGAACAATGAGCACGCGACTCTATTTATAATACATGAATACCTTCCTCTCATTAAAGATTTATCGCTACATGTATTATATTATGGGTTTAAATATTTTACATCAAAAACCAAATTGGAGTGTATTGTGTACACACCTTTAATCGATTTCCGAATTATGGTCATCGATTCATCGCGGTTCAGCTAAACTTTACTTTACATTTTATGTTGGCTAAACATGTTACATAATCGATACGACAGGTGCACTGTGTTTAAAGACTCTTTTGCCTTATCGGTTATAATGTCAAATGAAAAGGCCTATTTATGTTCAACCAACCAGAGTAGCACCTCACTGGTTAAACTCATTGTAATATCAACGAGTAATATCACTCACGTTTTAGACAAAAAAGTATCAGGAGATCATTCTGCATCAAAGGGGGACCCCCCTTATATCATGACTTACTTACACTCTCTTAGAACAAATGCCTTAAACTGGGCCTGAAAACTGACCGAGTATTACAGTAGGTCTATTATTCATAAAACGACATATTTTGTGACTACAGCCATTTCAAATTTATATTATCATGCTGCATAACAATTTTGGAGAGGAAATCTCACCGGAAATAAAGAGCCATATAGTTTCACAAAATACGAGTTATGAGTGTGGTGTATTAGTTATAGGAACATGTTAATTTCCTGCATCATGACAGTCCCAAATTGTGTTAGAGCTATATTAGGCCAATTACAATGATTACTATTAAAGTGATTACGTTGATATACCAACACGAAACAGCGTACTTTAATTTGAATGATTCATGTCTATGTAGAGATATCAAGAGATTTCGTTTCAATCCTGATTATGTGTGCTGACATCAAACGACCCAATTTCGGCCAAAGTTTGCGATTGAGAAAGAGTTAAGGAAGTTGTATTTTTAATGAAGAAACGAATACATACCATAATTAGCTACATATTAGTATACCAGTTTTACCATATAATGTGACCGTCCATCTCAAACGAGTCGTAAATGCAGCAAACTTCATTTTCCACTGCAGGTAATAACTGTACTTCAAAACACCAGCAAAGTTTAATTTCAAGAAAACGAAAATATCTGTATATTTTGAGGACAATCAACATAAAATATAGGGCCTATCATGGGCTTACTGATCTTTGAACGCGTCTATTTCAGTTATACACACTCCCTGACAACCTTTGACGGACCATAACTTGACTTCGGGACATTGAGGTGTCATTTTAATTCTTATAAACATGGTTTGCAGCAAATATTAAAAAAAAAAGTGAAAATGACAAGAGGATGTATTTACGACTGCTTTGGGATGGTCTCATTTATTATTTCCAGAATAACAGAGAGTCATATGTAAAGACCAAAAATCAAACTATATATCTTGTGGGGGTTATAATACGTATCAGGTTTTATAAGAAATCTTGAGAGATGTACCTTTTCCCAATCTTGCATTATGACATTTGATTTTTAGCAATATATTAATGTTTGAACAACATTTTAGTCACCCAGTCAAATAGTAAGCGCAATGCAAAGTGGGTTAACGTTGAGTGGCACGTGGTTCAAACTTAATGCCAATATATACAGTGACATGTTGTCAACAATTCCAGTAAATAAGAGTCTACTTGTAGATTTTGTCTTCCTTTGTTTGTTTAGTGGGAAAAAGGAAAAGGGTTCGTCATACCCACGCTATATTTCCGTTTTGGATTCCATTTATACTGCTGAGCTACAAATTATATTTGCGATTCGCTCGGTAGCACGGTGAGATTCGCTTTTTTCCAAGAATATTTGTTCAAATAATTTCACATGCAAAACGGAAGTGGGACAGCCTCCTTGGATGTGAAAAATGAAATTTGTGAAAATATACCCATATGAAGCAGAAGTTGTAGAAACATAACTATGAGAAAACCCCCCCATCTATTTCAATGTTTTTTTTTATTTTTTGGCAATTTACGTGGATCGACTCTTTAACAAGAAGCAATAAATCATTGACATTACATACGGTTGGTCAACAAGTGGACTTTATCATTCAAAAAGTCACGATCAGGATGTTGCGTTAACATACAATGTAGCTTAATGGTGCTCCCTACAAAGGCGAGATTCATCCGGATTTGAACGATACGTTACAAAGCTTTATCAAAGGCCAATAGGCTATTAAGGTTGTGATTTTTTTGTTGCGTTAGGCAATATTTGTAAAAATGATAAGTATTAAAGCATCCAATAACCGTTTCATTAGATGACTTAAACATATTTTAGAGGTTATTTAGCGGTTATTTTTGGTTAGTTTCTCAAACAAAATTTGTTCCTTGTGCAATTTCCTTTTCCAAAATGCCTACTTTATTCCAAAAATAATATGCCTACTTTTATATAGATTTACTTATTAATTCCCAATAGGCCTAGGCCCTATTTGATGAAAAAGATTTATTTAAGAAATTGTAGTGTCTCTTTAAAGTTTGTTTCGTCAGCACTTTATAAAAGTGCTCAATAAAACATACAAATTGACATAGTACATTATTATAATGTTATTTATACATGTATATTTGGTGATGTTCACGCGGGTTAGGCCTATAAATTGAAAAATTATACACCCTTGCACCCAAATTGTTTTATATATTTTGAAATGATTCTTTTGTGTCCTATCTTGGCGTATGTCCCTATATGATTGACCATAGACTGGTCTATGGATTGACTGAGTAAAAACACATGTCAGGAATAAAAACACTTTAACGATAGAGTTGCACATGTGTGACTGCGAAACTAATTTGCAAGTGGTCAAAGATCAGTATCGCATCAATTGACTCTCATCCTCCGTTTCCTTTCTACTGTCGTCCAATTCTATGTTAACTATTAACATATTAACCTTCCAATTGAAGCTGAGAGTTTTCCGGCTAGATCCTTTGTGTATTTCCAGCGCTAAATTTCGATGTTATGACTGTTATTTTCATAATTTGATGTTGGTATTGAAAAGTTTAAGGGATTTTCGATTTCTTTGAAAATTCAGTATCAAACAGACATACCTGCCAAATCTCTGGTGTTTAAGCTAGGGGCTTCAAGCCAAAAACGAACCATTAGAGCACATTGGACCAGTGGTAATACCAGGCCCTTTAGAACAAGGCTAAGGATTTCTGAATTGATGGACAGTCACACTTTATTAATATATTATTTAACTTTGTAATTATTGACCTAAATGATACACCGTCTTTGCCAACAGAAAATGCAAAATGTGTTCTAAGGCTCTGGACACAGACAAGCAATATATTAATAGTGTTTTGAGAAATAGAGCCCTTAAATGCAAGCCTGTGTTAAAGACTTGCTTTAATTGGTTGAGGTTGTGGTTTCAGATGTTTCAGAAACTTTTAAAAGATCATGCCTTAAATCACACATCCTGAATTGGATACCTAAAGTGTTCCAAACAAGTCAATACCTACGTCACCTTGTGAGCTCTGACTCATCCAGTCCACGGTCTAGTCTTCAACTTTCCTTTTCTATTTTCTTATTCCTTATCATGCCTATTAACAGGGGAAGGTGCATGCACAACGGGTTACAAGTACTACGACTGAGAGTGCAGCTGCTTCGACGGAAAAGCGCAGGAAAGACAGGGTGCATCTGAGTCTTCAGGAACTTCGCTCGCTGCTTCCTCAGAAGGCCAGCGAGGAAAAGGAGAAAGAAGCCGTCAAGGTGAGACTATCTGTCAGTTTGTAAGAATGCAGTAAGTGCGTTGCAGAATGTATGCTAGATACTTTCTTTTATATTGGAATATTTTGCAGAAATGAGCAGACGACTAATGCTCTTTTTATAACTAAAAGAAGTATCTGCTATGTCAAACATATGTATACATATGGGAGTGGATTGAAGTAATTGAACGTCAAATAGAAGTATCTGCTGTATTTTGAATATACATTTACTGCTTTTTACTATGCATGGGCATAAATAAAATAGGTACTGTACGCTTTTGTGAGATTTGGGCCCGAAATTATGCTCCTGGAGCAGCTGGAATGGCATTGATAAAGAAGCAAGTAACTAGATGTATCTAATACATGCTCCTGGAGCATGTATTAGATATAATCAGTTACTTGATTCTTTATCAATGCAATTTTACAAGACAACATTTAAACATGCTCCCGGAGCATGTTTTAGATATATCTAGTTACTTGCTTCTTTATATATCTAGTTACTTGCTTCTTTAATCAATGCCCAGATATATCACTGCAGGACTGTTATAACTGCAGTGTCCACATGAATGTCCACGTAATTGCGGACACAACGAGGCGACATGTAGGCTTAAATTCCTTGACAGTTTTTGATAAATTTCAAGATGTTCCGATGTGGTCGATATATGAGTAAAATGTTTTTATCTACCAATTGTAAGATTGGTGCTACACCTAAAACATATAATGTTAGTATATCGTGCAAAATCACAATAGCACTTGAACAGAGGACCTTAAAGTATGACATGTTTTGTAGGCCTAATCCGCCAATCATTTCCATCGATCTTTTCTTATATCAGATACAGAGCCCCTTTTCTATAGCATATGCGTATAAATTTGGGATAGATTCAGAAGTTTGAAGAGTTTGGCTTTGGTTCAACTAAATCATAGGCGACCTAATTGTATATTTGTACGAAATACCGCACTTTTATGACAACAGTTGTTTTACCTGAAGATAACTTTGTTTTAATCTTCAAACTGTAACAAAGTTCTGAGAACAAAATCATTTAGACTAGTTTATATCCTATGCACCTAAAACCAGGGTGTCTAAACCTACCAAAATGTAAAATAAAGACCGAAGCGGCTCTTTGTACGATAATTATAGTAACGACAATCGATGTTTCTTAGAATTTCTACTAAGGTATATTTTACAACCTTCAAAATTCTAAGAAAGTTCGAATGTCGTTCACCTAGGAATGTCGTATACTCTGCATAGAGAAGTCACCCCGGGGAAGTCACACAATAATCATCATCATGACACGTTAGTTACAAATGATGATGCTAATCATCAATTTGATTTTTGTTTTCTTTGCAAATGTTTTCCGTATTTTTTCGTATGAAAAGTGTATAAGAAGTTAAATGTTGATTTTGAATTCAAATTAGTCTTTTTAAAATTTATTAAAAGTTCTTATTAACAGGGGAAGGTGCATGCACAACGGGTTACAAGTACTACGACTGAGAGTGCAGCTGCTTCGACGGAAAAGCGCAGGAAAGACAGGGTG
>JXSR01S051097.1:9318-26967 GCA_000969725.1 Ophiothrix spiculata
GACCGTGTACTTACAAAACGCATGAATCGCACAAATCGCATAAATAGCAATCTAATATAATACGCGTGCCCATGGTGTCCAAAAATTGCAAATCGCACAAATTGCTGAAATAGCTCATAGTATATTGCTTTTTCTGCGTTCGCAACCCAGTCCGCACTGTTTGCTTTTTGTGCTCTTTCCTAAATTCAAAAGTTTGGTTACAATACTAGTGCTTTTTATGCGATTACTTAAGACTCGCAAAACTGACATGTGTTTGTTGCTATTTGTGCGTTTTCATGATATAGCGCCTTCATGCATTATTTGTACTGATCATTGTAAAGCTGTTCAACCGTGACCAAAATCGTTATTTCTTTCTCAAGGAGACCCTTTATAGGGTCTATCTATCACAGTCAATCAATAACATATTATTGTATTTTACGTTTTAACTTTAGAAAAGTAAAAGAGGGTTTTAGTGTAGTCATTTTTGACTATTTAAGTTCAACAATTTCTCTTATTACAAATTTACAATTCGCAAAATATACACTGTTCAGAAAAATCTCTATCTCTAGGAACATGCGATTTGAAAAATTCAAAATTCTTCAGAAACCTAAAGACATGTTTAACTTGAAAATAAACAAGATTTAACCAAAACCTTAACCACTGGTGCATCAAAAAATCCAATAGCCGGGTATCAATCATTCGTGGACACTCTGTATAAACTAAAAATGTAATGTTTCTCTTGTAAAAAGTAACAACATAAATAACTCAATACAGATTTTTTCTCAAATATCGCTAAAAATGTCTGCAACGATCGCTACTCACGGTGTGCTTTGTACCAACCTGCTTTTCCAATACAAAATACAGGATAATTTTGGTTCTAATTAGTACAGTTGCGCTAAGTTTGAACAGTTTTCATTCAGAAAGGGTCTTTTAAATATCTATAACTATTAAATACACTCTTTGTATAACTAAATATAGGGAGATAAATGGACGATATACATAGCGGAATACAGCTTGTGCAATTGCAGCTATTGCATGCTATGTATTATCTTTGTAATACACACTGCAAGTATGCAGTACAATGCCTGACACAATGTCATGTGTATTGGCATTTGATTACTTGATATGCTGCACCTTTCGCGATCATCATCGTCAATGTGTGATCGGTTGAGCAAGATGAACACCATCACAAACGTAGTTATCACCACGAACATATTTTTTTACACAGAAACAAAGTCATATTCAATAAACCAATTTAAACAACAACAGTATAAGTCTTTTAAACCATGGTTCTGTTTAAGGTTTAAACCAGCTACAGTTTAAAGCTATATAATTTAAAAGTTTAAACAACTATTGTTTAATCATTTAAACTGTGTCAAAGTTTAAAGGAACTTCTGTTTGAAGGGAGGCTATTTGTAAAACCAAAAGTTTTAAAAACTTTAAGATTTCAACACTTGCGAATTAGTGTGTTAAGGAGAAGTGACGTATCACCACAAGCATACAAAGTATTGTGGAGTCTGAGGATATGGACATGATGGGCACTACAGTAAAAAGCGCCGATTTCGATTATACCTTACATTTACCTTGTTGCAAACCATATGATTAAAAGGAATATTCACTTTTGTTGGTTACTATTTTATTGCCATGCTACAATAATCGACAATTTTTTCTGACAATAAACCTGAAAATAAAACGTTTAAAGCATGATGAACCTGGGTTTTTTTTAAGGATTGCTTCAGGTTACACCTTGTTGGAATGCCAATCTTATGTGTATGCACAATGCAGATAGATGCAAATATTACCTCTCTGCCTCAGTTGGCCTCGATTTCACTATGATGCCCAACATGCCAATTATGCGTTAATGTTCTAAAATTTACCTAATTTACAGAATTCCTTCGTCTAAGAGTCATAAATGAGGCAAATGCAGGTAATGTATATCAAAACTTCCAAATACGGTAAATTGACATTTCTGTCTCTGTGTCGTTTTCACGACTTTTAGCCGTTGTTTTGAATAATAAGAGCAATATTGTTATAATTTAATCGAAACAGTATTATGTGTATAATTTAGAGAAAATTATTTCATTCATTTTATTGGTTTTGCATTCTTTGATAAAAATCTGTTTATCTTATCATCGTCCTGTTCGCTAAATAGATTATCAATATTTTAAAATCTTAGCTGCGTTGACCTAGTGAAAAACAAAGTGGTAAAACAGCTGATAAACGGTATTAATTATAAATATTCCTTCGTACAAATCGCTTTTACATCAACTTGATTTGAAAAAGCCGCATACCATACGATACAAATTCTCTATCAATAGTACACCAATGATCGTTCTGTCGTAAATATGTTAGCACCGTTGACCTTGGATATTTTATGGCCTATTGCTCAAGGCTTACAAGCCTCAAAGGTTTATTCAAAGTTGAAATAGACAAGACACCTGTTTGTCAATTTAAGGTCTGCTCCGACAAAATGAGCGGAAAAGCACAAATTTCAAGTTAAATTTGCGAATTATCATTCCCATTTTATTAGCTGCTCACCGTTTACACTGTAAACTAAATTTCGTCAGCTATATGCTTGACTTGCTTTAAACTAGTTGGTCTACCCTGTCAAGCATGCTTGACTAGTTTATTCTAGACGAGCAGGTAGCCTAATAGTCGAGCAAGCTGAACGGGTTTCAAAAATCGGAAAAAAACTAGTCAAGCATGATCGACGAGCTTAAAATTGGTGCTAAACTAGTTTCGCAACCATTCTGGAGAAAAGTAGTCGGGCTGGATTGGTGGATTACAATAACACGTCACGTCAAAGGTCATTCCTTTCACCTTGGAAAAGCTTATTTTTGAATTCTTACAATGGACACCTGTATAGAACCCGCCAAGTCAGCTGTTACTGCACTGAGTGCTGAGTGAGTTCACTCTTCTTTGCTGATCTGTTTTGAATTTTATACTAAATTCTGTACTTCATATAATTTACATTATGGATTTGAGGATATAGCGTCTACACATACTTTACATATGTGTCACCGACCGTCCATGGTAAACTTAATGCTGGTTGTTTATTATAACTAAAGCTGGGTCGACGAGCAAAACCGACCGGTCAAAAGCTAGTTTTTACTTAGTCAAAAACTAGTCGAGCGACTAGTTTAAACTAGTCGAGCTGGGTCTACGAGCAAGACCGACTGGGCAAAAGCTAGTCGAGCGACTAGCCTAAAACTATTCAATCTAGCTTGACTAGGTAAAAGCTCGTCCAAGTGGGCACCAGCTGGACTAGCTTTTACCTAGTCAAAAACTAGTTGAGCGACTAGTTTAAACTAGTCGAGCTGGGTCGACGAGCAAGACCGACTGGGCAAAAGCTAGTCGAGCGACTAGCCTAAAACTAGTCAATCTAGCTTGACTATGTGAAAGCTCGTCCAGGTGGGCACCAGCTGCACTAGCTTTTACCTAGTTAGGCCGTCAAGTTTAGGTTTTCAGTGTAGACATACCTAGAACTGTAATTGAACTGGAAGCAGCGACTAGCGACTTTCCGCCTCTATTGCGAGAGCAAGTCTCTTTGCTTATAATGTCTTGACCCCTTACCTTTAAGACTTCAAATATAACTAAGAACATTGAATAACATACGTGCCATAATATTGTCCTTATTGCCATCACATTTTCAAGTTGCTTATGCCATAAAGAGACAAGTTGACTATCAGTACGATTATGATTGCAATGGCATGTCCAGGGGGTGGCTTTGGGGGCTGAAGTCCCCCGCAGAGTTGCAAAAATCATGTAGAATCAGCCTAATTTTGACAAGTTTTCACACTTAAGCCCCCCGCACAAATTACCAAACCCCCCGAGAGGAAAAATCCTGGACACGCTAGTGGAATGGGAATGTATGTAAAGAATATTAGAGATACAGTGATTCACATTGCCAATGTTTTTTTTTTTCAAGATAGCTTGGTACATTTTTTGATCTAAATATACTTCAAAAAGTAACAGACAAATATTATGTTTTAATTATATAAAACATATTTTGATAAATGTTCTTTGTATTGTAAATTTGACAAATTGATATCTACTCCTTTTGTACATAGTACTGATTTTTTTAAAATCTTGGCAGGTGATCTTTTGAAGAAAGAAAACACCTTGAATCTGAATTCATTTTGGCAATATTTTAAGGTTAAAATTCGTGTGACACAAATATAAAGTGTCATAAATATTGTGACAAAGTCTGGTCAAAATCTGTAACAGTATGTGACTAATAAAAATCCATTTGAATTGTTGACAGAGGAAGAAAAAGAAAAGAGAAGAAGATACAAACAGCTGAGATAGCACCTTTTGGCTCTGTAGAAAAAATACATTCACAATATTATTACCGTAGTCGTTTGAATGTGTGTGTAAGTGATTCATTGTCAGTTAAAGAATCAGATACATTGCAAAACAAAGGGGGCAGCAGAGTACTACAACAACGTAGCTGTAATACAACATTGAAGTTCAGACAGCTCGTATTAATGTTTTTATCAATTCACTTCAACGATTTACATTATTTTCTGCATATGTTTCAGGTACCATTCAGTACAACTTAATAATGCTTTGTTCAAAATCGTGCTATGTAGCAGTTGATATATCTTCTGTTGTGACTTATTCCACCAATTACTCTCATGATTTACAAACTGATCTGGTGCTTTTCTCCTTGTCTATTAAACTAACAAAAAAGTTGGTTACCACTACCTTGACTTTGGAACTTGATATATTTTTTGGCTTTAACAGATAACTAAAAATAATAAAAAACAATGTTAATCCTAATAAGACGACTATGTTGAGTTTCTATCAGCTTTCTTTGCGGGTTATTTGAAATGTATTTTGGTACAAATCTGCGGGGTCCGTTTTCACGATTTGCGATGTCACATGAATTACAGTGACCTGGGGTATTGTTCTTGATTTATTACCGCACCCCCGAAATAGTATTTAAAATGTGCAAATGTTTTGCTATCTATGTTGAAAAATTCAACGAGATAAATGAAAAAGTGGAGTAGATATGCTAAATTTTCCGAGGTGATCAATTTAATGCCACCACAGGTATAATCATGCATTTTCAAGTGTGGCATTAAAAATCATATAAAATGGCATACATTACGATGGAAATAAAAGACAGTGCTTATGGTTTCTAAAATAATTTGGATTTAAGGGTTTGCCGATGACTAAATTGGTCGTATAATATGTGACCCGTCTTTTTTGCCCCAAAAATAAAAACTGATATTATGGTCTTATCTAAAAGCTGAGATGTAAATCTTTAAAATGACACCTTGCTTTTGGTTATTGGATTTTCACTTGCAGAGTTACATCCAAATTGGTAAAAGGCATCGGGCGGTTCGAAAAAAAAAATTGTTCCTAGAAAATCAAGTTTAAATTTTTTGTACTGAGTAAAATTTGGACGAACTTTTCTTAGTTTTTAATACATTGTTCCTATGTTTTGGATGTTGGAACATGATTAATATGATAGAACACACTACAAAGGTAATGTTTCTGATGAAATTAGAAATTTTACCTCGGACGCGATTTTTTACTATGCTCAGCTTTAATGACTCGTATTAAACAATATAGGCTACTATGCCAAGCTTTAGGTACCTATTGATACGACGGGTCACATATGTCCTTTAAAACAAAATGATGTGCTTTATACCGTTCGGGACGGGAACGTATTTACTAATATTTGAATACACAGAACATTTTTAAATGATTGAACAGTAACCCTTAAATATTAATATATTTTATTCTAGATGTTCAAGCAAAAATATCATTTTGAATATAATATATTTATAACTTCTTGTTAAATAATCAAACTAATTCAAGTAACAAGCTAAGTATGAATGTAAGAATGAAATTCGCAGCAGGAATTTAAAAATAAAAATAAAATCTAGGTCGGAGGCCCTGTACGAAAAGATGACTGTTTGGATTGTAAATCGCTGTAAGCGCCTTCAAAAATATTTATCAGGACACAGATGTTTCCCTCGATTATTCAACTTGGCTTACAATTTGACTCTTTCAGTGAGATGTTCATATTTAATTGATGCAAGTGTTTCAATAAACAGTATACTTAATAATGTTTGATAAATACAGGCTTTCATTTAACATTCAAAAGGAATTGTCATTTGATAATCAGTTTAGTCGTTCGAGTTTTTGCCATTTATTGTGGTAATTAGTATATTTTCTTGTTCGTATTTGCCGATTGCTTTTATTAGGTCATAAAGTGATACCACATAATTTGATTTCAGATTATTAAAACTAGAATTGAAGCCATGGATAAGTAAACAAACGTTCATGGCTCTTGTCAATACAATCAAATAAATCTTTGCTAATACTCAATTGATTTCTTTAATTATTTACTTACTGCACAATCTGATTTAAAGATTTGTGTTTAAATTTAATATATAAGTATATTTGATGTGCCCTATGTGATCAACCAGATAACTACCATATGCGCATTGCAAGTGCCCGTATGTTGAGGTAAAAAATATACCCTATTATGCGCAATTTATTATCATAAGATACCGGCAACTGAGGACTTTGCAGCGCTGAACTTTAGGTCGAAAATAATGGGATTTTTCCCCTTGATATTTTACAATATTTTCTTCGAGTATTCTGTACCAGTCAAGTAAATTATAGCGACATATAAAACATAAAAGAGCAATACAGTATTTGTTTACTATATTAAACTAAAACTAAAAATTAAACTATGTTTTAACTAAAATTGCAATAAGAAAATGAGTATTTGAAAGAACCACCTGTGGTAAAAAGCCATAAGTCATCCAAATAAGATAAGTAACGTCTTTTTAAGAATACAGAACATGCTATATGCTCAGGTATCATGCTATGTACTAATATTAACAAGACGAATTTGCTCGTTGTTAACATCATTTCATCAAAAATGGACGAAAATGGAAGAAAGATGATTTTTTTTTAATTTCTGTTGCACTTCTGCTCAGTTCGATATTACTCTGGAGACATATGGGCAATTTCTTAGTTTAATGTAGAATCACTAAGTAATCAGAAAAGTACATAATATCAATTTTAGATTGAATATTGATTGAAATTGTACTTTTGCTATGGTGATATTTGCAGGAATACGAAAGAAATACCTTTCTTATATAATTCCATTTAAAAACTAAATCAATTTATTTCAAGGTTGTGACGCTTATTTTCTGTAAGGTTCAATTCATCATGTTCATGAACAGAGTCGTGCATCTTGTATTATTGCCCCTTGACCATTAATTCTAAACATATTTTAACTGATATAATGTCCTATTTCAAGTATGATAGAAACAAATATACACCCAAATATCAAATGATACACCCAAATTATTGTTTTTAATGACGCGTTTTGTTTAATATTATTTCATTAAGCAGATATATTTTTAAAGAAAATCTTGAGTATATATGGGTGAGCACATAACTTGCAGACACTTAAAATTTTGTATTCTTCACTTCCAAAAAAAAATGGGCAAAAAACTCTGCAACTACACAACAGAGTTCTTTACTACAAACGCGTGGGTGTGCTTGGGGGAAAATCATCTTCGAGATAGCATATAATAAAAATGGTCAATCATTAAGCTCGTGATTCAGAAAAAAAATCAGAAAAAGTGTTAGAGACACTTGATAGACACTTGATTTATATTCAAATGTCAAAACAAAACTACAAAGACTAGTAAAAGTCACGCCTGCTTCAATCATGGTTCAATGTGAGACAATTAAACACCTCACAAAAGATAAGTGGACAGTCAGTCTTACCCCCATAAATCCCAGAAAGAGCCCTCAAATTCCAACTATATTGACATATATATGAAAAATATGGAATCTCAGATTAATTTTGACCCCCAAATGTGACATCAAAACCATTGCCATCATTCTACACCAGCCGTTTGAAAAATCTATCTCAGTTTTCATTTGTCACATTTTAAGTATACCCGCAGTGTTATAGTGCACCACCACAATGCTTCTAGTGGAATCGATAGACAATTGATATTTTTCATATTGCATAGAGACTGGAGTACATAGCTCCTGTTCATAAATTCATGTAAGATGTATGACATCCCTTTAAAACTTGAATTTTGACATTTTCGATTCATACAATCCCCGTTATTTTCCCTTATGTAGCAATTGAGAGAACCATGGTGATGTGTTTTCAACAACTCAGCTATGTCTTTACTCCTGACCATCATATCAACAAGAACAAAAGTATACACTTCACCGATTACTATTGATTTTCCTCACATTTCAAATTGATATTTCTTGGTCATGCAGAACGAATTAAAATTGAAACCCCGCGCATTTTATTATTCTGTAATTTTTTTTTCTTGGCGGTGCATTTAGTGCAAATAAAGCTGAACCATGTAGGCCCTATTGTGTATTGTGTGTATTACCCTATGTGAGAAATGAAAACTGAGATCAAAATTTCAAACGGTTGGTGTAAACGAATGGTAATGGTTTTGATATCAAATTTGGGGTCAATATTTAGCTGAGATTGCATATTTTTTATATATGTCAATTTTGTTGGAATTTGAGGGCCCGTTCTTGGATTCAGACTGACCGTCCACTTATCTTTTGTGAGGTGTTTAGTTAAAGTTCATGTAGGTCATCGTGTGAAAGATCAATGTCCACCCATCAGCTAATGGGAAGTAAAGTATCTAATAAATATTATGAGTTATATACGAGTGGATATTCTTACGAACTGTAGTGGTAGAAAACATGGAAATTGATTTAACTTCAACACTACACGAATTTATCGCTCTACTGGAACGTTTTCGCTGGCTCAACCAGCGTCATCAGCAGTTGGTATGGCTGTGATGTCTCTCTTTTTTCAGACTGGAAACACTGCTGGATGATGACGTCTCCGGAGAGTATATGAAACCGCAGGTGTAACTTTAAACCAACAATCACGCTTAGGAGGGCGCTTATTGTCCACCAGGACAAGACAGAACTCACAGTCCTGTCATGTTTGGACTGTGATGCTGTTTATATGTGACCTTGCGTCAGAAATAGATCCATCAAATATCAGGGTTCTGTTTCATATTAATTTGAAGAAAAGTAATGAAAAACGCGTGTTTTTATTTCAAAAAATGCTTTACGTATTGAGGAAAGTTTAGCATCACATGAAAGGTCTATTTCTCCTTATGATATAATAATTTCCGCGCCCTGTTTTGTTAAAAATTAGGTTAGGATTACGAAGTGCCGTGGGGAATGATTATATCCGAGTATTATGAAAGTATTCATATGACAATTGAGCCAAAAGAATAGTATTTTATTAATGACGGTAAAGTATAAATCTTTAATACCCTTAAAATAAACCAGAATTCGGTTTATTGTAACCATTGTAATTATTCATTTCATTATAGATAGATTAAAGGAATCATCTTATTCATACAATGTTTCAAATACCTAGTTTAAAGCTTTGCACACATTTGCATGCTATCCCCTCCATCTTTTATCAAGTGCTAACTTTACAAATGATAATAACAACTAAAAATAATCACAAAATATTACAACATATAAAGAGCTTTGATAATGTGACAAATTGAATTCAATTGACTACGTTACATAAGTACACTACATCATCCATAAAACACTTGTTCATCTCTTATGTGGCATTTGATGACTTCCCCAAAAGCTTTATGCGGTATTCGGTGCTTGCAAAATGAACATGTTTGATGAATTCATTAACTGCCTAGTTCTTTTTGGTGTATAAGTGATATTAGTAGTATATAAGGTGCCCGACGGAAACCGTAAAAGGAGTAATTTGGCAGGAGTAAAGCTCATGCCATGACCAAGGTCAAGTAAGGTTAAGTATGAGTCATTTTGAATGTATTATTTTTAGCTCTCGTGACGTCAGATGGGATTTCCCGGGTATTACGTTATGTATATGTATGTTTCTTTTGTATTTTCGGCAGTATTTGCCGGGTAGGTTTTTAATGTTAAAGTAACTTCAAGTAACAAATTATCAACATAGACGACAAATGAATAAAAAATGACACAACGACATAGGTATTATATACGTATAGTGTTTTATTACATACAACTTCAAAGCAACCCGATCGATGATGTTTATTATATTTACAGTACAGTAGCATATAATATAAATACATACATTACGTATATACATTACTTAGAGCTACTTAGTTTACAGGATACATGGTAGAAGGTACAGTATAATTACATGAACTATGAAACAAGTGTGATTGTGTTGAGAATACAGTCACAACATGATTAGTACTAACATGGTGTGAAGGACAGTTTTATTTATTAGCCGATCACTGGCTGAATTATTCACGATTCATCTTCTTCAGACGATTCTTCGTGATCTTCCTCCTCATCTGTTTGAAACAGTGCGTTAAACTTAGATTCATGTCTATTTACAATTCGATTGATTGCTTTATCCAGCTCCATGCCTTTGTCCATTTTCTCTTCTATGTCATAAACAATGTCTTGGTATGCTTCATCATCTTTCAGATGCAAGTAACTCGACAAAAAGTCTTTGAACTTGGCAAAGAAGTTCCTTTTGACAGCCCACTGTGTTTTCATGTTGGCCTTTTCTGTTGCTTGATTTTCACTCATCCCTTCAGTCGTGTATTTTTCATACTTCATGTTCCACAAATCTCCAGTCGTTTCTTTAGCCTGTGCGAGCCAGTCTTGATAGGCAGTGTTATCTTCCAAGTCAGAACTTGATTGAGCTTCTTCATTGTCGTTGTCATCATCTTCTGACTCATCATCTTCAGATTCTGATTCTGAACTGTCTTCTTCTAAACTCCCATTTGAGTCACCAGGGGACATACATCTGGTCTTTTTATTAGGCGGCTCGTGTTCAGAGCTTGTGCTGTATTCTTCATAGCTTTCTCCACTTAGACTATCCGTTGATTGTTGTTCATCGTGCATATTTTCCATATGTCGATGTAAAGTATATCTCCGTGCAAACTCTTTGTTGCACAAGTGACAGGAGTGAGGTTTGATGACAGAGAGATAATTCATGTTAACAGTTTGAGAGCCTTTCACTAAATGATGTTAAACCGATAGAAACATCTCCTTATATTGACGACATTATTAGTTTAGACAAACTTACAATCTACTGCACATTGTACATCCTTGCACATTTTCCTGAACATTTTGCACTTCCTTGCACATTTGTCTGCACATTTTAGCACATTTCGGCACATTTTGCACATTTCAGCACATTGTCCTGCACATTTTGCACATTTTTGCACATTGTCCTGCACATTTTGCACATTTTAGCACATTTCAGCACATTTTAGCACATTTTCCTGCACATTTTGCACATTTTAGCACATTTTCTTGCACATTTTAGCACATTTCAGCACATTCTTGCACATTTTAACACATTCTTGCAAATGTTAACACATTCTTGCAAATTTTAGCACTTTCTTGCGCACCTCTAATCATGAAAAACATTAGTGTTTGATGACCAAAAGACTACTAACATTTTAAGTATTGAATATAAATCCAACGGACACAGCACATGTCAAAGATCAAAATTATATGATACGGGAGGTTACTTTAATAGATCATAAGAATAATATGGAAGTTAAAACAAAGAAAGCCAACTGGATGTGGTGAAAATGCAAAACAATTAAGCCTAATAATAAATGATATGTATGTAGGCCTAAGAAAATTTTTACAGCTACGGAGACAATACTAGTATATCAAACAGCACTAAATACTCAGGGAGAAAAAGTCTAACAGTTTGCTGAAATAATAGATTATAACTAACTTTGAAATATTAAAGCAACTCAGATTTCCAACTTATTGAAATTTTAAATTAACTACACTCTGGGTCCCCCATGCGGTTTGTTTGTTCACTGGGCCTACATGTCATAACTTGTCAGTATACGTCACAGGTTTGTTAGAATTGAGTCACATAGTGCAATGGTTTGTTTTGGTCAAGTGTAATGAAGCGTGTATTTTGTAAACATGGTCAATGTAAACACTTTTTTAGCTAATCAACAAGGAAGTACATGTACTAGCCCCGGGGTAATAGCCTTTAATAGTACTAAATGTCTGTCTGTTTTTTATCATTATTCAATTTTATTCAATTTAGTATTATAATCTTTTGTTTTAGTTTGACTGTACTGTATCCATTAATCATCACGACAATATTTAACAAGATACCTAAATATCACTAATGGCAATGGATAAAATCCAATAGGCCTACATAGGTTTTGTAAGCAGCCAGCTGTTATCATTAAAAATCAATGAAGTGTTTTTGATAGTTTTTAATAAGTAACTTATAATAGAGTATAATAGATTTATAGGACACTATCCAATCAAGCTATTATGTTATGGTCAATAAGCAATTAATATTGATCCTTTGTGGAGTTGTTTATCATGTTATGTAAACAATCTTTGAGATAAGTCTTGACATGCCAAGTGACCTATGTTGTTTTGAATAGAGGTGGCTGTCTATTTTTAGACCATATCTCATGTTTTAAAATTAGAGTAAAACTAGATGTAACTAGAAAAACATTGGTGGATGGACATGTTCTGTCTTGTTGTTATAAAATATCTTTCACTATAAAGTCAGAGGAACTCTCAGAGCGGCTCATTTCTTGTCTAACTTCGAGTAAGGTAACATCTCAACGAATACGTCTTCTTATTTCAACATGGATAAGGCCAATGACAAAACTTATAGTTGTGATTCATGTGGACAAGTCTTCAAGCGTTTGTACAATCTTCAAAGACATCAACGCACAAAGCATTGGAAGAATGAACGAGTTCTTGCAGTGTGTGATACATGTGGTAAACTCTTTATAAGAATGGATAACTTACGTCAGCATAAGAATAAATATCACGCGCAACAAGAAATACAATCCACTCCACTAAATGAGAAAGAGACTGGAGACAATCAAGAAAATGTTAATGATTCTACGTCTGGAGAAAGAAAGCGCTAAAATTTGCAAGAATGTGTTAAAATTTGCAAGAATGTGTTAAAATGTGCAAGAATGTGCTGAAATGTGCTAAAATGTACAAGAAAATGTGCTAAAATGTGCAAAATGTGCAGGAAAATATGCTAAAATGTGCTGAAATGTGCTAAAATGTGCAAAATGTGCAGGACAATGTGCAAAAATGTGCAAAATGTGCAGAAAAATGTGCTGAAATGTGCTAAAATGTGCAAAATGTGCAGGACAATGTGCAAAAATGTGCAAAATGTGCAGAAAAATGTGCTGAAATGTGCAAAATGTGCCGAAATGTGCTAAAATGTGCAAAATGTGCAGACAAATGTGCAAGGAAGTGCAAAATGTGCAGGAAAATGTGCAAGGATGTACAATGTGCAGTAGATTGTAAGTTTGTCTAAACTAATAATGTCGTCAATATAAGGACGTCATTTAGTGAAAGGCTCTCAAACTGTTTACATGAATTCTCTCTCTGTCATCAAACCTCACTCCTGTCACTTGTGCAACAAAGAGTTTGCACGGAGATATACTTTACATCGACATATGGAAAATATGCACGATGAACAACAATCAACGGATAGTCTAAGTGGGGAAAGCTATGAAGAATACAGCACAAGCTCTGAACACGAGCCGCCTAATAAAAAGACCAGATGTATGTCCCCTGGTGACTCAGATGGGAGTTCAGAAGAAGACAGTTCAGAATCAGAATCTGAAGATGATGAGTCAGAAGATGATGACAACGACAATGAAGAAGCTCAATCAAGTTCTGACTTGGAAGATAACACTGCCTATCAAGACTGGCTCGCACAGGCTAAAGAAACGACTGGAGATTTGTGGAACATGAAGTATGAAAAATACACGACTGAAGGGATGAGTGAAAATCAAGCAACAGAAAAGGCCAACATGAAAACACAGTGGCCTGTCAAAAGGAACTTCTTTGCCAAGTTCAAAGACTTTTTGTCGAGTTACTTACATCTGAAAGATGATGAAGCATACCAAGACATTGTTTATGACATAGAAGAGAAAATGGACAAAGGCATGGAGCTGGATAAAGCAATCAATCGAATTGTAAATAGACATGAATCTAAGTTTAACGCACTGTTTCAAACAGATGAGGAGGAAGATCACGAAGAATCGTCTGAAGAAGATGAATCGTGAATAACTCAGCCAGTGATCGGCTAATAAATAAAACTGTCCTTCACACCATGTTAGTACTAATCATGTTGTGACTGTATTCTCAACACAATCACACTTGTTTCATAGTTCATGTTATTATACTGTACCTTCTACCATGTATCCTGTAAACTAAGTAGCTCTAAGTAATGTATATACGTAATGTATGTATTTATATTATATGCTACTGTACTGTAAATATAATAAACATCATCGATCGGGTTGCTTTGAAGTTGTATGTAATAAAACACTATACGTATATAATACCTATGTCGTTGTGTCATTTTTTATTCATTTGTCGTCTATGTTGATAATTTGTTACTTGAAGTTACTTTAACATTAAAAACCTACCCGGCAAATACTGCCGAAAATACAAAAGAAACATACATATACATAACGTAATACCCGGGAAATCCCATCTGACGTCACGAGAGCTAAAAATAATACATTCAAAATGACTCATACTTAACCTTACTTGACCTTGGTCATGGCATGAGCTTTACTCCTGCCAAATTACTCCTTTTACGGTTTCCGTCGGGCACCTTATATACTACTGATATTGGACAAACATTATAACACCTAAACGAGTTTCTAAAGCTTTATTTATGTGAGCTTTTATTGGAATTTAATGAAGAATATCAAAAATACAATGTATAAACCTAAAATGTTGTTAGTATTAAGTGTACATTTAAGTTGTTTGTTTAATTTCATCAAAATCTCTTAGACGTGGAATAATATGTGTTTTTCTTTCTTTCTTTCCCCCCCCCCCCCCCCATTTTTCGGTTTGTTGAGTTTGTTCCATTTTCTTGTGTATACTCGTATATTGGGTCCAAATTATTTATTACATTAGGGCTATTTTATCTTGTTTCTACAGTTCATCTCATTAAAGTTGGCTTTTTCCAACCTTGATTTGACACATTAGTCATATTTTTAAAACTCAAATTTTATCTCATTTGCAAATTACAAATAAGAGTATTCATAGCTAAGCATTAAAATATAAACTAAAAATGTAATGTTTCTCTTATAAAAATTTTTAACATAAATAACTCAATACAGATTTTTCTCACTAGTTGTATTCAAATAAACAAAATAATGTCTGCGACGATCGCTACTTACGGTGTGTTTTGTACCAACCTACTTTTCCAATACAAAATGCATGACAATTTTGGTTCTAATTAGTACAGTTGCGTCAAGTTTGATTAGTTTTCATTCTGAAAGGGTCTTTTAAATATCTATAACTGTTAAATACACTCTTTTTATAACTTTTCCACCAAGGCTTTGGTATCATCACGGATATTTTATCCGACATTAATAATTCAAATAAAATATAATACTTGGAGGAAGAAATTTTTGATGTTAATGATTGGAGAGCCTTATTTGTGTTAATCAAATTGGATTTATTTGGAAAAACACTATTCATATTCTGGATCAACATTTTACCTTTACGTTTTACTTAATTATATTCATCCATTCGAATCATTGCCTGCGGAATCAAATTCTAAAGATCAACGCAGACTTCACATGTCAAAAATATGTACATTAATACTGATATGCATAATATTATCCGTGTTAATCACACCTCAAAGTGTGTTTTGTACCCAACCTATTTCTATAATGTACGCTGTAAAGCAGGTCGCTTTATACTGTTGGACAAAGATTATTAAAAAGGTAATTTATGAAACTTTTACAAGAGTCGAAATTTATCAATACTGTCTACTTTTTGTTTCTCTCTCGACCAACTGACAAAAGAGAAAACGGATAGAAAAGAATTTTTGAAAATTTGAAAAGATAAATGAAAAAAGAAGGAATAGAAAAGTGGGTTTTTTTAATTATTGTTTGTCAGTTTTTAAAATCGGCATAAGTTTATTTCTTTTCTGCAGTTTTGTTTTTACCTCAAATTCCATTCCACTGCCATTTTTCTTGGGAGCTCCTAAATAAATTGGTGTTATAAACATTCAGGAAAGAAAAATAAGTGGTTTCAGGATTTATCTTTTAACGATGGCAGTATTTTCTGCATCGCTCAGTCAGTCATTGGGGAAAACTACACGAGGAGTTGGAATATACATCCATGTAGGTTTCTGGCATGTATATCCATGTATGTACATCTGGCTGATGATACATGCGAACGTTCACCTCACACACTGCAAGTGCGTGCGCGTGATGAGCAACTTGGTAGGACGCGTAGTATAACCCATGCAAACCATAGACATTGAGTATTATATAACTCTACACCACTGGCTGAGTTGTTAAGAGCGTGGGCTCAGCAAAGGACGGGGTCATGACCCGATACACTTTTGTCTGTGTGTGCGTTTCTTAACCGTGTAGCGGTGAAATGGCGCGCGCGTAGTGGTGTGACGATTTCAAATTTGTTGTTATTGCGAAGATACTCGAGTCTAGGCGAGGCTGGTACGATGACGCCTGTTTTGTCTTGAATTTGAAAACAAAAGGTAAGAATTCTGTTTATTTTAGTTGTGTCATAAATGTCTTGGCTGTTTAGTTGCTCATTTTGACTTCAATTGATGTGCAAAAAACAGAAAATTCGATCACAAGCGAGAGACAAGATGGCGGTTCTGAGAAACTTATCGAGAGGTATGCATTTTTTTGAACACATTTGTGTTTTTTTAAACACAACAGTCGCGTACGGAGTTCATTTTTGGCTCAAAATCGTCCTTTACTGAATACACGCTAGCAAAGGAACCATCGCCAAACGATATTTCATGGGGTTTCAATAGGGTTCTCGGTAACTTGTTTTGCTTTGAAGGTTCAGGCTGGAGGGCTTGGGTGCAAACATAGACATGGAGTAAAATAACGCAACAAATACGCGCAGTTAAATACGCAGCGTGAACCCACAACTTATTGACGCGTCATCAGGCTGTCACGCTGTAGACACAATCTCTACTCCTGGAGTGTAGTTTGCCCTTTGTCAATTGAACACCTTGTATTATCTAAAATATGTATATATCGTGAACTAACACAACTATATACATATACAAACACTATGGATGGTAATTTTGCCTACAAAGTTAAAAAAAAACATGGCACCAAAATATTTGCTACCACCATGTGAAAGAAAATTTTTGAGCTTAACCCATCAAGAAAAGTGAAAATATCTTAACGGAAAATGTACTAACTTACCACATCATGATCATAGGCAGTTATCTTTCTGATTTTGTGCGGTCCTTACCATAGTTAGTCTTGGTTTCGATGAATAATGAATATTAAAGAGCAAAACGGCCATTTTGTAAGCATGAATATACTTGAGACAACGATTCTGATTGGATCAAAGCTCAGATATGACGTCAAATCGCGCATGCGCTGTGCGTTTGTTGACCCGTCAGTAAAAGAAAATACTGCCCTCTCTTTTAAAAGTTTTGAAATTTACATGTCCGTGTATTATGGCACTGCAAAATATCATCAGTCTCTTTTTCCCAAGTGATACTTTCCATACTTTGTTTCAAAATTAGGTTAGGATGTAGAAGTGCCGCAGGGAGAGATTATTGTACTATTATTATAATTATGCGTATGACAAATGAGTCAAATGAATATCGTATATTCACCAAATAAA
>JXSR01S051101.1:71818-83278 GCA_000969725.1 Ophiothrix spiculata
TTAGGTCAAATAACATTGCACAGACCAAGTACACTATAAAAGGAAATTTAGGATCGCCGCCATTTTTATTTGACCGCAATGTAAATCCTATGGGACTGTGGCTATCTGGCATTTTACGGTTCTGCGTACCATGCCTCGAGAGTCTTCAAAAAGGATTGGCGGGAAAATTGGCATACTTTAATCAAAGCTAAATTCCAATAGGTGCTACTTGCATTGAAAAGATGAGGGTTGCGCATAAAACAAAATGCATCGAGTTAACATGAACGCAGTCTGCCTGGTTATTAGGCCACAGTCCGAACATATTCTCCGGAGGAAAAATTACTCTGCTTCATGGGCAACAACAAGATGGCAGCAAGCACAGACTCTCCTTTATAATTTCCTTGGCACAGACAAATTAAAATAAGTGACAAGGTTGTTACAGCTAGTAGTTTTTTTTTCTAAGTTACATCACATACACTGCATTCACCTTTATTTTCACATGGGTTTTACTTTTTTGTAAGTGGTATCAAAAGCTACTTATTGACCATATAAAAATGTTAAAATTATCCATTTAGTATTAAGGTAATTTTGTGAAAACAAGTACTCGCAAAAATGATGGTCATACCGAAAAATTATTTGTGAAAATAACATCACATACAGTATTGTTAAGTACAGAATCAGGAACACCGGCAACAGAATTTTTGGAGGAAAAATTATTAAACCTTGTGTTTAATAACATAATGCCAATATAAACTCTTGTTTGATGACCGAAACCTTCATTCCTTAAAATTGATTCATACATATTTCCAAATGTCATCTTCAAATAAAAATTAAGGGTGTGCAGGCATATTTGGTAATTGATTTTCATGTGATGAAATATGCACAAAACGTTTTAACACCATTACACCAATTGGTTCATGACAATTAAAAGAAAATATGATTTAATTTGACACTTTTACAGCAATACTTTTAGCATTTATCATTAAAGAGTTAGTAGTTTTGTAGTCGCATGCTTTGCATGGATCAGATTATTAGAGGAGAAATTTTTGTCAGGCATAATATAGCTATATATGTGACTACTAACAAAACAATACAAAGTACATTATTAGTTTAGCTAGGAAAAAGCATAAAATTTATGTGATTTTTCACAAAATACAGAGGAAATTATAAAATGCAAGTGTTTGCTTTGATTAAATATATGTGCATTTCTATTTCACATGCATTATAAGTTGGTGCGTTGACATAGCAAAGCTACCTGCACAAACATAATATATAGTAAAAGCTTTTAACTGATACAGTTGAAGTCTAAGCGTAAGCTTACAGTGCTACAGTAGTGACATAGACCGTCTAGTCAACTTACTTGCACCATATAACATAACGTCATTGAACATCAATCCACCACTACTCGTGCCATTTTGGATTTTTTCCTTTGATTTTGTGTCGTCGGTAAAGGCGTACAGAGCTAAGGGTTTAGCTCTGTTTTTAGGAGAAATTGTTAATATAATATATATCATGCATACAAGAAAATTATTCAAGGAATAAACTACAGAAAATATCTGATTCTTGAAAAGAAATGTTACAATGCAAGTGCAAGATTGTATTAAATAAATACGCATTTCTATTGTAAGTTATGATTCCCCAACTTGACAAAGCAAAGCTTCTGTAGATAGTAAAGCTTTCAGTAGATAGTAAAGCTTTCAGTAGATTCAGTAGATAGTAAAGCTTTCTGCAGATACAGTAAGTCTATGCGCAAGGCAAAAAAATTAAATGTTTGTCACCACACGCATTGGATTTTCATTGTGCATCTCAGATGGTCAAAAATGCTGAACATGAATTTTATTCTAGATTTTCTTTAATCTTTTTAATAAATTAGAGGAAATAGGCCTGTCGCCAAAATGAGTCACCTTTTATTTTGGATGTATAAAAAAAGTGTTATATTCTATGAGAAGATCAAAATGTACATCAAGATATACCTTACTGACGCGTGTATAATCCCATACTCGATTTCAGGGCCCCCCCCCTATATTTACGAGAATTTTTTGTGAAATTATCATTACCAAAATATTCCAATAATCATTTCACTGACAGGTATAAGTTGCCAAATGACCTTAAAAATTATCAAAATCTACTTCCAAAAATAGCTGCAAACTAACTTCCATTATCGTGGAAACTGGTGCATTTTATCGAAAATACAATGTCACTTGCTGGAAGATCGCCGATGAATAAGCCTTTTCTCTATGTTTTGTTTTAAACATCGCCATCTGTTGATTGTCTCCTTCAACAGATGGCAATGTTTACGGTTATATAATGCTAAAATTAAAACAGAGCATGCGCTATCATACTTGGCAGACATGTGTAAATCGTGATTGTAACCTGTCAAAATGGCGACTCAAAACTGAAGCATCGAAAATAATATTACCGCATTAAACGCCGATTTATAAATTTATGTAAGATCCCCGATTGAAGTCCCACCCCTGAAAAAGAATAAAATCTGAGATAAAAAAAGGTGGGACTATGCACCCGTCAGTACGGTAACTGTATGAAGCAATTTGATGAATCTCAATTTTCATACGTAAAACAAAATAAGAAATAAAACATTGTATGGATTCTAAAATGTCTATGAACATGAGACAAACAATTAATTTCTTTAGCCTATTAAAGCTTACGGTACTAAAATACAAAGCTTTGGCCTAACAGTTCCCAGCGGTGAAAGTGATCAACTTGACAACTTACGAACATAGTGTGTCATAACATCATTGAACACCATTCCACCGCTAATCGTGTCATTTTCAAATTTTTCCTTGGAATTCTTGTCATCAGTAAAGGCATATAGAGCTAAAGCTTTATCTCTTAAAGGAAAAATTATTAATATAATATATCATGCATAAATAATTCATGGAATAAACTACAGAAAATATCCAATTATTGAATTGAATATTATCAATGAATAAACATTAGATTCAAACACACCAAAAGTATCTGACTTTAGTTATAGATTAATAACTGCGTATTACTTGATGCGAGTGAAATTGTAGAATAATAATGTACCGCGTGCTGAAGTTGGAGTTGTCCGCACTCACGAGGCGCATTCACGAGCGCCAAGTAAAGAGCAGTTATTAATCTAATTCATACACGACAATAATTAGAATAAAATTGCAAAGAAATTATAAACGGCATAATTATTTTAAAATGTGTTTGCTATTTCAATAAAACATAGAAAATACAACCATCCATCGTCCCATATTAATCGATGTAATTTAGATTTACCTTTCTTTTAAAATGAAACTTGCCATACAAGCACGAGCATGTTACGCGTACATGGAATTGTACAATGCACTACACGATTCACAGCGTGCAACTAGACGAGATTAATGAATGCGTATAAGTTACCAACTGTCCAATTACATTTATAATTTCAACACGTACTTAACGCAGGGTGTATGAATCACCAATAATTTATGCTGAAATATATGTTTATTGTATTTTTGACAAATGTCAGTAATCCTACCATTATTGTGTCAAAAAAAAAATAGGGCACAAATATGACAGTCTAAATGCAGCCAGTGCATATCCCTACAGGTGCTATTATATTAGAGCAGGACGCCAAAAAATATGAAACACGTACTGTTTCCAAACAGTTATCCACAGTACCACAAAAATAACATTGCATGGGTTGAAACACATTTATGCAAGGCTCTGGATTTAAATGTTTGAGAATTTTTGACAATAATGAGGATGGTTTTGAATAATTGATTCAACTTGCACAAATGAGTCACCCAACCACTCCAGGAAAAATACAATTTGTAAATGAAGTTTGATTTTGCCGTGTATGAACGATCAGCTTGCAAAGTTTAACAAACATATCACTGGAACAGAAAATTAATCGGGTGATTTCATTTCTTCCAAACATTCAAAGTTTCAGACAATTATCTTCAGCCAGAATCAATGTTGATGACATTTGATAGAAGCCTATATTACACAAGTGAATCAATCTCTTTATTTTCAATGAATTATTCAATACGCTCTGACATTTCAATCAAAACAAAAACAAACTACTCAAAAAAAGATTAAATAAGAAACTTGAGATATTTTTCTTCAACTATAATCATTGATACTTGCAAGATAGCTTAAAAAGCATAGTATTAAGAGCAACTATACTTAACATTTGAAAAAATCTGGATCAGTGAGCAATTAAATAAGTTTAATACTGTGATAACAAAATAAAAAATAAAAACAATTCTCAAAAATCTTTAGCTAAAACCATTTTCTACTGTAAGGTCCCCCATGAGCGTGTTCATTTCACAAATTGGGTCAGTGACTTATTCAACAACCATCAGAACAAAAATAAAATACACAGAAAGAAGAAAAACAGAAAAAGTTAACTTGTTTTTCTTCCAATGAAACCAGTGTTTGTAACACTACAAAGTAAAAAGCACTCATTTTGGAAATAGCACTCATTTTGGTAATCGTTTTACCACTTGTTTTAGTACTGGTTTTGGAAAACGAGTATTAAAACAAGTCGTTTTGGGGTTTTAAAATGAGTGCTAGTTCCAAAACAAGTGCATTTGACTTTACAGTGTAACTTATGTAAGTCACTTCTGAAGCATGCATTTTGCACTAGCAACAATCATTAAAACTGGGTCAGTGAATTACTTTATAAGTTCATCACCATCAAAATAGAAAAGATTAAACAAAATTTAAATGTTTTACACGTCCATATAAACTGTATGAAGGGTATCATAAGGTTTTTAACTTCACCTAGGATGGAAGGAGCTATATTTATTGAAATTTTGTCAGAATAATCACTTGTCTTTACATACATTATAGTGAAAAATGGTCTAATAAGCAGCTTTATTTTCTTAAAACTCTTTGATAACCCCTCGTATGTAAGGGGTGTGACAGCAGTTAAGTGTTCTTAAATGAAAAAAGAAGTTACCATGGGCTTCCCATCAAGATTTGCTTATTACGGAATTGTTTTACAGGACATTATGTGAATAATCAGTGATGAAACATGTCCACTATTCAAAATTAAAACAATCAACTTTAATTTGTGTTGTTTTATCACTCACTATTTTCATATCTTTCTACAATCACATATGAAGCAATGCATGATAAGGACACACAATTTTTTTCTTCCTTAAAAAGAATGATGCTAGTGTTTATTTATTGATTTACTTTTTTCTTTTTCTTCAAAAACCTGTAACTACTTACTTGCTATTGATATATCTGATTGCGTCGTCGACATCCTCAACCACCATGACTGGAAGAATTGGTCCAAAAATCTGAAATTGACCAAACAGTACTAATTGTCAAGTGATTTGAATCTCATAAAACCTCAGTTTTGAAGACAAAGTTTGGGAATGTGAACTACTACTTATTATTATAACTTTAAAAAAAAGTGAATATTTTTCCTTCAAGGGAAGAGACAGAACCTTTTGACTCTCCCAATTATACAGCAGGCACTCTATCACCTGAGCTGTTAAAGCAAGATGGCATTAAGTCTAGACTGAAATCTGTACATCAACAGTTCAATCCAACATCTCTTTTACTTCTCCACTAACAAATATGGTAGTTATTTTCAATAAATGAAATTATAAATACACAAATGCCATTTTTCACCACGAACCTCCAGTTAAGTCTACAATTTTTTATTTTAAGATACAGGGCATGATCTCCTCAAACATCTCCCCATGCAGTGAAGGGATCTTCATCTTCGTGCTGTCATGGTTGCTTGGATTTCCCATAGGGTGCTTATTTTCTTCCTTGAAACAGACTACCTGCTTCAAAACAGGTGATTTGCTATTTTAGCGACTAGTTTCAGCATTACACATTTTGTGTTTTGCTGTTAATGCCTTGATGCATGATATGCATTTGACAAGAAAAAAATATTGTGCAGGTTAACAGCTCAAAATTAAAAATTGAACATTTAGTCTGCCCCATAAATCAAAATTAAAAATTGAACATTTAGTCTGCCCCATAAATCTTAAGTATGAGTCCTTGAAGTACAACAACATTGACATATGTGACACGTTACATCAAAAGGTACAAGTTCTCGGCCAAGCAAATTTTGAGATACAGGCAAATAAAGCTCGTAAATTATAAAGAAAATAATAAGAAAATTGTCATCTTTATTCACCATATCTTCAAAATTTAAACTTCAATTTTCACAAGCAAGGTATCATTTTAAAGCTTAATTTATTCTCTTTAAAGTAACACAGAAATCTCAATTTTGTCAAAGGTAGACAACTTGTACCTTTTGATGTAACGCGTCACATATATGAAAAATATGCAATCTCAGGCTCAGCTAAATATTTACCCACAGGATAACTTTAACAAATATTCGTAAAGCTTAACAAATAGCGCCAAGGAACCGACTTTACTGGAGCTTTGTGGTGGATGGTCACAGATGAATATGTATACTATATAAACATTGAAATATGCAGTAATAGCAGCCAATTAATGCACATCAACCAATATGACCGTACGGGAAGTAAATTAGTCTGTATTTTTCAAATCATAACCAAGTACCCAATCTTACAGAATACTGTAAAGTACTTTAATTTCATGGCATTAAAATTTAGCGAATTTGGAAACTCTCACTTTTTGGGTGCATTTTAATTTCACTAATTTGAATCATCTTGCTATTCAATGCTAAGTTAGCAATTATTTTCGCGGCATTTTAATTTAGCGAATTGTGATACTAGCGAAATTAGCGAAATTAAAATGCTAGCGAAATTTTCATGCTTTACAGTATTCAAATTAACTTATTTTCAATATTTGTTCATGTGGTAGCAACAAAAATAGACAAAATACAAAAATCATGAACAATTCATGTGCAAAAATATTAATATGCATACAAGTCTCTTACACAATACAAAACCACCAACAGTTTACAATATTGTAGAATACAAGGGATATATATATGCAAATGGATCTCGTAACAGAGTCTGATTGCTTGACGCAGGTAAAGGGAAATCAATCTCAAGCACTCATTGGCTAGTGCATATGGTGGGGTCATGGCGCTTGCGCATTACTTTGCCAGTATTGTCCGTATAACTCTGTAGCAAGATAGGGTAGTCCCCTACAAGAGAGTCAATATAAAATTACACAATGGAGTTGAGTATCCAACTCCAGCGGATTTAGGGTTAACAAACATTGTTTTACATTATCTGAAGGAATCATAACTTTTTGATGGATTTTCAGTTTTACATCGTGGACAATGGGGTATAGATTTTGTTTCCAAATCCAATATTGATAAAAGGTCAATTGTCTCTTATCCAACGCCTACCAGCGCTTGAGTACAATACATTTGGATACAATGAGTGTGAGGCTGAAGTGAGGCATGACACTAGTCACGATCTTGACTAATTACGGGTAGCCTATACCTGCAGTCTTGGATGGACTAAGCCAATAGCTGAGCGCCAAGATCGAGGGAACCAGCGTACATAACGCATGGCAAGCCTTTAGGCCTTGTATCCATTGGCTGTGCCCATATTCCGTGTGCACTTGTCTCATTTTCTATTGTTAGTAATTATGTGGCGCAACACAGACAATAAACTTCATTCTGCTTAGTGATCATATCAGTGGCCTATGTACGGCAGATGATTCCTATGACCTGGCAGCACTAACAATCAACATGTTCATACTTGGTGAGCACCAGGTAATCGGAATATCTGCCGTACACAGGCCACTGATATGATCACTAAGCAGAATGAAGTTTATTGTTTGTGTTGCGCCGCACAATTATGAACAAAGGAAAACGAGACTAGGGCATACTGCATATGGGTACAGCCAATGGATACGGGGCCTAACATACCTCATGCTGCATACATGGCTCATCTCCTTTGACGTCAATCACAACTGTGGGTGCAATGTACTTATCGTCTTCATCTGTTTTCCCTCCAACGGCCACATTCACACCTTCCAACAATGATGATAAACGTCTAAGAAAAATAAAAAAGCTAGGCTCAGCTTTGATCTCAAAGATATCACTGTTTTAAGAAGACAATCTCCATATCACTGTTAAGTGGTTTCCAAGAAGACAGTCTCTATAGAATTTAATTTTATTTTATATTTGGTATAGAATTATTTGTGCTAATAACAAATTAAAAATAAAAAAACAAAGACCACAATGTTTATTTTGAGATACAAGCATATTAAAAAGTACACGTTTTTCCAAAAATTCAATTTAATGGCGGGGTTAGGACTTACTTGAAATGTCTTCCGTTTATTATTCTACCATAATCGTTTGATTTCTGCGGGTCCTGAAAGATGAAATCAAAGCAAAAATGTTAATATAAGATTTTAATTACTTTGATTGATTAAACTGCATCACATGAAATGGTATACAAATATTTACAGCTCATGAGGACAATGGAGCGAAATATCTATCCAAAGTGACTGAAAAGGTCTCCAGTCAACAGGGGTAGATATTTTGTAGAATTTTGTGACATCAGTGCGTCCAACAGAATATGTTTTCATTGTAACTGACAATTTAAAAACTATGATTTGCGCCTAATCTGCAGCCAAGGGTGTGTTTTTTTCCTGAGATAATGGGTTAATGAAAATTTGTGCTACACCAATAAAACATTCCTTCAGACATAGCTATAGGCCTAACAATAATTTATTGGGCAGCATAAACAGAAATCCAGGGTGCATGGCTCTATTGTTTGTAAATGCTAACCCTGTCCTGCATTCTTTTACACTGTCCAAGAAATTATTGTTTGGCCTATAGTTTAATCTACTTATTCCAAGTCTATCGTTATCTCTAAGGCTGCGATCACATAAAAGTATACGGTATTCGCAATACGTTATTCGATGGCTATATGTTATACAGGCACGGCAAGCTATTCAATTTTTTTGAATAGTGCTCTCTTAGGCCAGTATCCATTGACTGTTCGCTTATGGTTTAATCTACTTATTCCAAGTCTTTTTGACCAGATATGCAACGACAGTCACATGACATGACATTGATTTCAATCATAGTATCTTTTTTGATTGTCTAAACAGGCTAATACTATATACATGACCAATAGAGGGTAACGGCAAGGGACAGTAAGCTGCGAATTGCTTTTGTTAACTTCCCCCAGCCATTGTGACTTACCGTCACTTGAAGCCTGCCAATTTATTAACCATCAAAGACTGTCAAAGCTTAGTCTTTAGTCATCGCTTTATGTCCATAAATCATATGAGCCTGTCAACCTACAGTGGTAATTCATCAGTGTGAGCCAGCCTTTATTGGATGTGGTCATATTTGTCATGCTTTGACCCAGGGAAGGAGGAAGGGGGTAATTGGGTCAACTTGAATTTGGACGAGATAGTGTGTGCAATCTCAAAACCTCTCCTCATTTGAGGCGATTATTTTGCAGAAAAATTAACCCATTTCTAAGGATTTCTTGAGAAATGAAGGCCCATTCTTTAACAATTTTTAATTTTTTTTTTGAAAAGGCTGAAAATGAATGAATACTTTCACAGTTTCTTAAATAATGATATTGAATAAAATATATAATTCCAAATGGAAAAGGGTCGTTCATAACCTGGGTATCATATAGCTACAGTATCATAAAATTTATCACAACTACATAATAGTATTGGCATCCTGCCTAACCATCTCTATTGAATCATATAATATGAATAAAACAACTCAAACTGTGCTAATATTGACACTCTAGATTGTTTATACAATTTCTGATAATAAGCAAACATAACATTACCAGGTTTATATAATAAATAATACATGTTGCCCATCCAAACAAGCTAAGTTCACAATTTTTTTTTTCTTATCATGAAAGTTGGTCTCATTTTTATTGCACTCACTTAAAGGTATGACATCTCTAGAAAAACATGACAGGATATGGCATGTTCACTTCTTAAGTCTTTGCCTATCCATATGAACACAGTGTTGGCATACATGCATGAGAGAGGTAGAATATACATTAGGCTTAGTTTTCATCAATTGAAACCAGAGGAGGGTGTTCATGGCAACTGTTACTGGTTGCCGGACGGTATACGGTATCGTAGCCTATCTCCGGTGACGTCATGTCCTATACCACCTCTGGCGTGAAGCCGTTGGGATTCGTGGAAAAATACTACTTCCGGGATGGTCACTAAAATTATTTTCGTAATCAGTAAAAAAATATAATAACATATATAAAAAGTGGGGTTCACACGTGAACCCCAGCGGATTTGGAATGACATAATTATGTTGATTACTATAAGAACACTTTTGTATTTTTTTGAAGAAAGGTAAAAATATGTTCTTTGGAAATTTTTTCTTCAATACGTGAGTCACGTGACCCAATAGAAATACACGTAAATCGTACCCTAAATTTACGTTTTAGAAATCCCTCGTCCCTAAATCTAGTGGATGCTATTTATTGTGTCCGCCACCGCCTGATTGAAACAATGTTCGCGCAATGAGGGCGACATTCTCTGTTTTAGCGAATAAGTCAAAGCGAATATCAAGAGGGGAATGTCACTCGGCCGAGTGAATGTCTTTGGACGCCAAGCCTAATGATGCAATAATTGGTAATTTGGTCTTTTGCCATCCTTGTTTTTTGAAATGGAATGTCCCACAAAGACTTGTATAAGGATTATCATCCTATTTCGTAGGCCCTTTAAGAAAAAACCCTGAAAATATGCATGCCATATGATATACAACTGTAGAGTGTCAACATACCATCTACCTCGAAATCAAGGAAAACAAAATCCTCAATCTTTATGTATGTTTACTTGAACATTTCTGTTCAAACACATGATAAGGGCTCACTCAGGAAAACATTGTGTCATTAATGACCTTTCCAGCTGGCATCCAACTCAAACTGAAGCCAGTCTATACAGCCAGGAGAGTTGAACTTAAGATTACCGTTACAGTGAACTGGGTGAACATAACCTAAAACCCTCAAAGGCAACAGTCCTGATATCAGTGTTGACCTAAAACTAGAGTCTGCCAAATTATCTGATATTATTTTATCTTGTTTGATCAGTCTTTAATCAAAGCCAACAAAACCATCAAAACAAGGTTGATGTTTTAGAATTGCTAATATCACTGCCTACTAATTGTAATGAATCAGCGATCAATACAAAACAATATGCAACCATACTTTAGTTTATTTACCACATGACTATCAAAATACCACAATCCACACATGATAGTCTCGTGGACTTTTTTGACATAAAGCCAAATAAAATTAATAGTTTGTCTCAAAGCTCCCGCGCGCATTAGTTTTATCATGCACGTTAGTTTCCCTCAAAATCAGGGAAAAAAAAATTTAAACCTTTTTTTTTATTTTTTTCACCGAAACTGTGAAAAAACCAAATGACAACAATGGTCAATTTAATTTATTTGATCTTTATTTTGTTTTTTAATTCTAAAAAGGCCATCATGTAAATATATGATGGGGGAACATATGGAACTCTTGAAGAATAGCACTCAGGACTTATGTCACACAAGAAAAAAAATCTTAAAAAAAAAAAAAAAAA
>JXSR01S051107.1:3367-14544 GCA_000969725.1 Ophiothrix spiculata
TTGCAGCAGTAGACATGCTACAGCTTTGTCGTGGTTCATCGGTCACTTCTTGTTTAACAGTTCTTTGAAGGACTTCAGTGGATTGATTCTCTTTCAATAAAACCTAAATTGAATTTCACGTTTTAGCTTTAGAAAAGTAAAGGGTGTCAGTGTAGTCAGTTTTAATCGAATGTTTAAGTTCAACAATTTCTCTGATTACAAATTTACAATTCGCAAAATATACCCTGATAAATCTCTATAACTTTCCACAGGAACATGCGATTTGAAAAATTCAAAATTCTTCAGAATCCTAAAGACATAACGAACCTGATGAATCTATTTAATAAAGTTGATTTGATTTTCTTGTGAGAAACATCCTATCTTTCAGGAAAAATGGAACTACCTAAAACACTTGTAATACAAATTGATGCAGGAAACTCGCCACTGTAAAATTGAACTCAATTTAGCAATGAATATCAATAAACAGACCTTTGTAATGACGTTATATATATTGCAGAAAGGTAGAGGGATTTCGACTACACAAGATCATGCATCACTACATCATCACAGCACAATAATAACAACATCAAATACATGTCAATAATGGGATTTTTTATACTGTAACAATCGCATACCAAGGGATTTTGCAATTTACTCTGCATGCTGCTCAAATACATGGAAATAATTTGATAGATACTGTCAGGAATCCTTCGATATTGTCTACCTTGATCTAAAATTAAAATGAACTATTCCACTCAAAATTTTGGATGTGTACTTAGTAAGGACTTCCAAACATCCCAATTCCATAAGCTCCCCTCTGCAACTATATGCTAGGACAATTATCTAACAATGTCTAACAAAGTCAACTACAAGGTCAAATGTGACACTATGATTGGGATAAAGACATGGAAATGCTTTCCAGTGATTTGAAAGCATTTTCAGAGATTTATATGCATTTATATTTTACATAACTTAACAGAAGGGAGCTATTGGAGTTGGGATGTTCTTATAATTGTTAAATTATACCCCATTGCTCATCTTTAAGAACTATTTCCTTTTTTTTTTTTTTTTTGATGTTTTTCCAAATTTTCTTCAAAGCCTTTTTTTGGCTAGCACAAATAGATAGGTCTAAATTAACAGTCAGGGTTTGTACATTTGTATGAGCTAGTACCAGACAATCGTTCATTATGAACTAGCATTCATTACCTCACATAGCAATTAAACCAACCAGCAAATCAATACTTTACAAAAAAAAGCTTTCTAAAAATTGTCGACCCACATACGGGTTATCTGGCTTTGCAAATTCTAATTATGTTTTCCATTGGCATTGCCAAACAGTACTGATGAGAACTTCCTTCAATGTCCTAATAAACCAGAGGCAGATAGGTTACATTGCAAAATCCCTCGGTACTCGATACACACAGAATAATTGCCTTACCTTTAGCAAGCATTTTGGCCTGTTCCTTACCTTTAGCAAGCATTTTGGCCTGTTCCTGAAGCTTAGCAAAGTCCATATCCCCCAGATACGGATCCCCACGAAGTCCGGACATCAAGCTGTCATCACCATCTGACCCACTCTGCTGTTGCTGTTGTTGCTTGCACAGTTCCAATTTCTCTTTCTCCAACAGATCTTGCAGCAACAGAGGCTGCTCATTCAACAGGAGCGATCTTCGTCTCTCTGTTGCTTGTCTTTGGGCAGACGGTTCAACAAATGGACCCGCTGATGTTGGACCACTTTGTTGTGGTGCTGCACCAGTCTGTGTTGGCTGCGTAGGTGTGGAGGTTGCACTTGATGTTGAGTTAGGCTGAGATGTTTGCTGGGAAGATGGTTCAGCTGCTTCCGACGTTGGTGTTACACCATCTTTGACACCTGCTTGCAAAGATTCCTGATGCGATGGCACTGACATCGGTTCTTGTTTTATTTTAGTCTCTAATGCTTCACTGACTACTGCTGTTGTCTCTGAGGAAGACGTTGCAGCAGAAAAATCAGTCGATTGTTTTTGTTTTTGAGACTCTGTATTTTGGCTTGTTGTTGGCGTCACTGTAGCAGACACCACAGGCGAGGATGTCATCACTGAATCAGTCGTTGATGTACTTGCAGATGGTGATGTTGTCGTAACGGTATCATTTACAACAGATTGCGTCACCGGAGTGCTGACATCGGCAGGACCAGATTCTGACGTGGCTGGATCTTTTGATTCTGATTCAGATGTTACTGGTTTTGGTGAACAACCGTGTATTGTACCGCAAGGTCCAATCTTGGGTGCTTCTTCCTTGTCACTCTGTGAGGTAGTAGATGTTGTTGCAGCAGTAGACATGCTACAGCTTTGTCGTGGTTCATCGGTCACTTCTTGTTTAACAGTTCTTTGAAGGACTTCAGTGGATTGATTCTCTTTCGTCGATTGCTTATCACTTTCTTTTTCAACATCCTCAGTTTTAATTTGAGAACTAGTGCCATTTTTACTTGTACTATCAGTTTTGTTTGGCACAGATGATTGTTGCTCCTGTTTTACAGAGTTGTCGGAAGATGTTGCCGTTGTGGCAGCATTATCAGTTGTAGCACCGGTTTGATTTTTTGCCTCTTCTGCACATTTATCCACCACCTGCTTATTATCACTCTTTGAGTCTGTCTCGCTGGTCTTTGAATCTGATTGCTTATTTTCCCCTGGCCCACTTGATTTACTGGAATCTGTCGTGTCCATCTTTTCTTCACCGTCTTGCTTCTGAGTATCACTAACCTTCTCCCCTTGAGTTGCATCTGGTTTTGTATTGCTTTCACCCGGTTGCTTTGGATCAGATTTGGCAGCTCCATCCTGCTTACTGTTGTCACCTCCAGGTTTATCCTCACTCGTATGGTGATCGTCTCCTATACCAAGATCTTTGAACAATTGTTGATTTTCTGCAGAATGTTTGTTAATGTCCAAATCAGGGTCTGCATATTCAAGAATGTTAAAATCTCCATCTTTGAACAGATCTTCTAGTTGAGGATCATGATCGTCCCTGTTTTCATGCGACGGCCCTGGTACTGTTTGACTAGCAGGAGCATGAGGCATCGGGTGAAAGCCTGGGGGATGTCCTGCAGTATGCGGACTTGCAAGTGAATTTGGCGGCAAGCCTGCTGCATATTGACCCTGTTGATGTGGAAATGGACCATGTCCTACAGGACTAGCTAGAGGTGAAGGTCCAGGAGCACCTACAGGACTGATTTGTAATGGCCCATGCCCCATTGGCTGCATTGGTCTCATCTGCTGCTGCACCTGTTGCTGCCTGACTAAGTGGTCATATGGATCCAATGGATTAACTAAAGGTCTCTGTTGGGCCACCGCTTGTTGCATTGCACTTCGTTGTTGCAGCTTCTCCTGCAATAGTTTCATACTCAGATTTCTTGGCGGCCTTTGAGGTCTCACCATACCCGGAGCTTCATGTCTTTTGAGTTCAATAAAAGGTCCTTGAGCTCTAACGGTTCCTCCCGGAGACATACGAGGTGGTGGGGTGAACTGACTTTGGCCTGAGCTCATAGGTGGCCTCCAATTTGGATCTGATGGATTGAATGCTTGAGGGCCCATAGCAGGGCCATTGTGTTGAGGGTCACCATGGAATGGCATTCTATGATGGGCACCATCAAATGCCATTCTTGGATCATTGGGAGAAAATTGTCCTGACTGTCCCATCTGCTGATACTGACTTCCCATTGGATACGGAGGAGGTGGTCGCTGGCTACCATCGGCTATCCATTGCTGTTGCTGCTGCTGTTGCTGCAACTGTGCTGCTTCTTGTTTCTTGCGATTCTTATGAAACAATAACTCCCTAAGTTGCTGTCGATGGTTCCCTTTGTCGCCCTCTGGTGGTGGCATACCACCAGGAGTTTGGCTTGGCATTCGAAACCTGGCATCACCTGCCATCATTTGTTGATGAGACGGTGACTGCTGTTGTGGAGACACCATCCCCGGTGTCATAGGATTGTCCAACGTGGGAGTCGCTGGTAATGAGTTCACCTGTCCCACCGGCGTGCCTGGTCCGTCGACTGACATCATACCAATCTGTCCCGGGGCGCTATTCATCCTTTGTAATCCAGCAGGATGGGGGCCCCTGTGCAGTGATTGAGGGCTCATATCAGGTGTTGTAGGTGCTGTAGGCCCTAAGGTTGATGGTGGTTTGGGCATTGAAGGATTACCCTGCTGTGATGCTGTGCTGGCTTCCATTGCTTTCTGTTGCAGTAAACCTGCAAGAAAATAAAACACATTGTATCACTGAATGGAATTCAAGAAAGGGGTGAACAAAATCTTTCTCTTTAAGTAAAAACCTACCAGAAATACAAGTCAACTTTAAAATGGAGCCCTTATACTCCTATAAACAAGATGGTATAACTATTGTCAGTCGGATTGACTAGATTACAGATCAATGACATGACTTCTCCAGCTATGACGACTGTTGTATGTTCAAATTGGAAATGAATTAAATGTAGCACAGTTGACCCCAGAGTCCATTTATCTATTTTGAGGTCCATCATAGGATGACCCTCCTTAGATCAGATCAATGACATGACGTCTCCGGCTATGACGACTGTTGTATGTTCAAATTGGAAATGAATTTAATGTAGCACAGATGACCCCAGAGTCCATTTATCTATTTTGAGGTCCATCATAGGATGACCCTCCTTAGATGGGTGCATTTTCTGTTAAGGTACCTTTCACGGCTACGGTGTCCTGCACAGAATTTGTTCAAAATTTCACAGAATGTGTAGAGTGATGAAAAAAACTTGTATTTCAAATTTTGAGTGATGAAAAAAACTTGTATTTTAAATTTTGAGTAATGAAAAAAACTTTGTATTTCAAATTTTGCGTGATGTAAAAAACTTGTATTTCAAATTTTGATTTTTTTCCGTCTAAGCGTTTTTGAGTCACGCTATTTTTTATTTTCAAATTCCCCATGGCTTTGTACATGGCAAATTTGGCCACCATGAAAATTTGACAAAATTTGTCCAATTCCTGAAAAAAAAACTATTTACAAAAGAATTCACAAATGAAACTATTTTTTGTTTCTTTGCATTGCAAACTGATCACAGATTGTCATAAATTTTGATTTAAATATATTTCTTTCATCGTTTACGAACGGGAGACTTCTAATGTTTTTTAATTCCCGTATTTTCTATTTTATTGCGTTAATTTCTAGAAACACTGAATAGCCAGATTTCTCAGAATTTTCATTCATACTTCCAATGCTTCAATTTCAACAAACAAGGTGTCAAAATGAAAGCTTATCAAATGTGCAACAATCTCTCGCTGGCTTTTAAAATTAAAGTGTTTCTAGAAAATTTTATAGGTGTTTGAAAATATGCCTAAATTTAGGAGCTAAAAAATCATTTTTCTTGATAATAAAACACTTTCTGGCAAAAAGCCCCCGAGAGAATTTAGCTATTGTGATCCTTCACAAGCCCCTAAAATTTGAATGTCATAGCACATTCCCTCTTGACATGAAAATTCAAAAACTCTGATTTTTTAGGGAATTTTCAAAAAATAAAGAAAAACATAAGAAATAGGGCGAATATCATAAAACGTATCAAATGTTACCATTGAAGGGTTTTCATTAAATGAAAATAGGTTTTGTTTCCCTTTCCCAAAAACTATTCACTTTATACCTAATTTTCTGACATGTGTAAATAGCCGTTCAAGCTACCTTAAGCATGTATTTACAGTGCTTGATTGCTCAAGCCCTGGTGTTTGCAATATGCAAACACACTAAACAGCACCCAAAGATCAATAAATCTGCCTAACAAAGTATAAATTCAGTATATGCATTGCAAAGCAAATGCAAATTACTACCTATTAGATTGGAGAAATCCTGCACAAATGAACGGATGATCAACTCTCTTTAATAACTTAAGGCAGTATCTATTATATCAAGCATTTACAAACACAACTTATTAGTCTGGGAATGAATTGAAGTAAAATTGCATGTTAAATGAAAGTATCTGCTATGATTAATAAATGCACATACTGCGTTTCAAATTTGTATAGCAGAAATAGCAAGTAACATACATCTGAGGGTTTGCACACCAAATAAAATTCTGTTAAACAACATAGTGCATAATAAACTCAATGCATACTGTCAAAATGTGAGCAAAAACATATTTAGGATGTTTGTTTTCAACAAGATTAAGAGATTCCTGCGATTCATTTCACCATGGTACAGATATGTGACATAGGTCCGGTTCCTGCCTATAAAAATATCAAAATCATCGCAAACTGACCTGCAGCAGAGTGGCTCATGAGTGGACTTGTTTGTGGCTCTCTGGTTGGCGTTCCAGGCTGTTTTGGTGTACCAGGCGATGCGACTCCACCCAGTGGGGTACTGGCTCTAGGCGAGAGGCTATTGCTGTGAGGCGACTGAGGGGTGAATTGAGGGCTGATTCCTGCTTCTGCTAGCTTCTTGCGTTGTAATCCTTCCGTCAACTACAGAGGAAAACAAATAGGAGATTAGATTAATTGATTAAGTTACAATGTGCAATATCATTTCACCAGTGATTGAGTGATTGATTGGAAAGTACCGACTCATCATCAAATATTCGCTTTATGAACCCACACACAAAATTGAATACGCCAGAATAAGAACATCCCAACTCCCTTCTGTTAATTATATTTATTAAATATAAATGGATACAAATTTCTGAAAATGCTTTCACATCACTAAAATAGCATTTCAATGTCAATATCCTAATCATATTATCACATTTGACCTTGGGGTTGACTTGTTTAGACATTGTTAGATAATTGTTATGGTACATTGTTGCTATACTTAGATAGCCATTACAAGAACAACCCAACTCCACGAGCTCCCCTCTGCAACTATATGCTAGGAAAATTATCTAATAATATCTAACAAAGTCAACTACAAGGTCAAATGTGACACTGTGATTGGGATAAAGACATGGAAATGCTTTCTAGTTATTTGAAAGCATTTTCAGAGATTTATAAATTATATGCATTTATATTTTACATAACTTAACAGAGGCAGCTCATGGAGTTGGGATGTTCTTATTCTAGCGTATTCAATTACATAAGAAAAAGAAAAAAAAGTAAAAAAATCAAATCAGGATTTTAAAATGAGTAATCACTCTATGGTCAAATTTTAATTGCTTTTGCACATGTTCTTATATTACTGCCAAATTTCCATATGTTCTATTTACCTTCACACCAAAGCAAAAATCAACTTTAATCATAATGCTTTGAGATACCAGACCTTAAATTGAAAGATGTACAATAGCTATGAACAAAGCCGTCATCAAAATTAAAGCGACATTAATGGAAATCTTTATGAACAGCCATACACTATGTTAGTTATCAAGCAAAAAAGAAAGAGTAATAATGTACAGCATGCATATAGAGATTAAACACAATCATGCATCTGCGTCTGCGGAATAAGTGTAAGAAGTACCAGAAACACCCCTCATGCATACACAAACCAAAGCTAAGCTTTATGATAGAAACTACAAAAAGACATTCCTCGTTGTGAGTCCCCTGACTTGTCCTACAATGTTTGTGTCAAGATCCTCAACTCATAGATTTACCATTCTTTGACAAATTCACTCATTTCACTTTCACTTTAGTTGGGCAAAAGAAATAGATTTTAACATTTACCACAGTGTACAAGGTAAGATTTCTCAAATATAACATTTTTTATCTGTGTCTCGTTTTGTATATTTGTAACCATTTGCCACCAACGAGCCACAAATCGGCATCTTGTCATTTTGTCTTTTTCAAACGTTTGTTAAGGCCACATTTGAAGGAATAAAATGACACCTCAATGAGCTTAACTCGACATTCACTAGACAAGCTATTGTCCATCAAAGGTTGTCATGGAACGAAAGGTGGAACCAAGATAAACATATTCAGAGTTCACAAGTTTCTGTTCATTATCCTTAAAAAGTGTTGTTACTTTTTTGTATTTCTGCTCAGAGTAGTGTTTTTTAAATGAGACTTTATGATTTTTTTTAAAGAAAGCATGAATTCACACCTGCCAGCATGTAATGAAGATTTCTCGTTTGTAGAGAAAGGTCACATGAATGTAAACGATAAGAAACCAATTTGTCGACACATCGCCACATATCTATATATATATATTACCTACCTACCATCTACCAATCACATGCATGTCTCATAAGAAAACTACTATTAGGCCAAGCAAAAAAATAAAATAAATGTGTTCCACATTTTATTCTCAAAAATGTTGTTTTGTTTTTTCACTGAAATCAACTCTGAATGTTTGAATCTGTGACAATACTACACCACACTCCTGATAGAGTCAAGCAAGGGTTTAGCCAGAGAGCGGTCCAACAGTCATTTAGACGGCTGATCACGAAAATAAGATGCCCTATACATTTTTGCAAAATGCTGAAGAGCTATAAATTACTCTCCTGAAAGGTTCAAGGAGAGTTATCAGGAGAGTGATTTTAGGTCACACCATTAGATATCAACTGATTTTAGTAGTTTGAGGTGAGCTTAACATTGCTCTCCTAAGAGACTGTTTAGGCGAGCAGAGAGCTCGCCTTAAAAATGAAGGCCTGCCTATAAAATGCAAAGGCCGTCCAATAAGGTGTCAAAAATGCGTTTTACCACATGAAATTCAACGTTGAATGTTAGAATTTATCTTCAATAATTATCATCATCACAAAATCTGATCAATTTATGTACTTTGTGGACTTCAAAACTGGCTTTAATACTGCGTTGTGTCTTCGTTCGTTTGCTGGAAGGTCACAATGTTGGTATATAACTTAACCATCGTCTTCTTGGTCAAGTATTAATCATGCTGACGTCACAATGTCTTGATTGAAGTTGGCCTGTGCACCTGTTCGCCCAGCCTTGGAATTTGGACGTCCTACTTTCAAATCCTGGCTAAACCCTTGGAAGTCAAGTCAAGCATGGTGGAGGGCAGTCCACCAGGTATGAATGAAAACTTTAAACACCATCATTTTTGGCACACCATAGTTTAGAAACTAAGGCTAGACAATTGTCTAAGCTCATCTTCCCAAAAGAAGCTAGTTTACTTCACTCAATTAACATCTCTAGATTTAAGCTAAAGTATTATTTTTAAACATATGATCTAAAAGGAACTATATACAAAATAAAAAATAATTGCAAATTTTTCAAAGCATGCTTATGTGATGAGATGGGAAACATGATTATTTTTTGACTTGGCCTTCTCTACCATAAAGTTGTGATGATCCCAATGACATACATACAAGTACAGATACAAAGACATGGACAAAAATGCATCCGTCAGCTGTTTCTCTGGTCCCCTGATAGCCAGACACTAGTGGGTATTGTGACAACGTCGAGGTCCCTACTGGTGAGGAATATGTCGTCATGTGAGTGCAAGAAAGTCGTATCTGAAAAAACTGCCCTATGTCATAAATTTGGATTGCACACTGCATGACCTCCGGTCTTTGGTCAGTGGTTCTCTGAAATAGCTGCCCTATGTCATAAATTTGGATTGCACACTGCATGACCTCCGGTCTTTGGTCAGTGGTTCTTGAAATGGTTCTTAAGGTGACTGCAAGAAAGACGTATCTGAAATAGCTGCCTTATGTCATAAATTTGGATTGCACACTGCATCACCTCCGGTCTTTGGTCAGTGGCAACCACTGACATAAAACAGGGACATTTTGGAGGGATTTTTCAGATTCCTGTGACAAGGTGTAAAATAAATATAACTTAGGGCATCCATTGCACATACAACTTTCTATCACTCACATGACGATGTATGGGGTTACGGAGGTGGCTGTTGTGATCACTTGGACCATTGAATGAGCAGAGATCTAGTGTCACATTGGAGCCATGACTTAGTTGGTGAGTCAGCGCTTTTAGATGCATGTCCTGCAGGAAGTCGGCAGATATTTGTAAAGAATTTGTCAGCTCAAAGGAAAAATGGCTTGACTTCCCTGCTAGTGTCCTGGTACCCACAGGCCAAAGGAACAACAGACCAGCATATCATGTTTTAAGTTGGTTTCAGAGTTATTGTGTCAAATACAGCTGCAAAAAGTGACAATATCCAGGGAAGTTATAGAGTCTGGGGAGTGTCTACTCTTTGAAAAAGAAGTTAACAATACAGGCATAACCAGACACTAGCAATTTTCAATTTCTTTGAAAAAGAATTAACAATATAGGAATAACCATCAATTTAGTTTCAGCATGGAGGGAGAGTCACTGTATATTTCAGCTGCATTGGACCGAAAAATTCTAAAAACCAACTTTACCAACATGTTAACCCTACTTGACATGGTGATGACCTTTGACCTGAACTGGTGATGACCTGTGACCTACCTTTTGTGCATCCTTGAGTCTTTGAGCCGCTCTGTTCTCTCTGGCTTTTTGCTGCAAAATGGGTGGTATAGACAGGCATGACATGCAAGCATAGATATTATGATATGTAGATCCAGGGGTAGCGTAGGTCTCAGACATTGGTATTTGACACTAAAATTGTGGCCCATTGACAAGCGATAATGTCCCAATAGTTTCCCGCTTCAGCATTTTTATAACCAAATATTGTTAGAACATGATGATAATACCTCATACAATATATTTAACATGAATTGAATCATAGTGGTGCTGAGATATGGGTCCATGAATAATTTTTTTAGATCAGTGTAAAATGGTCTGGATCACATCAGTTTGGGCCCAAACCAATTTACACAATGGGGCTGATAAGATAAGCCTGTGGCCATACCACGGGCTACTATGAATCAATTCATGTTGAGTTTCATGTCTGAGGGTTTTCTTATATTCCACCAAATATGGTCATAAAATGTTGAAATGTAATTTACAGGAAATTATGACATTACCCTTTAGTACTCTATTAGACCCCTAAAATTCAGATAAGAGCCTGATGATGGATTCTATAAGTAACATTGACCTCAAACTAGGTGAATATTGTTGTACTAACTTGATTAGTGTTTGGACCCAAGATTACAGACCTTGGCGCTACCCCTGTGTAGAATGTACATAGCAATGGGGTTGTTGTTACACAATGTTGAATGCATTAACACACAAATAGATCACAAATGTGTGTGAATGTTTATAAGCAAATGTGAGCATGTAATTGTTTGGTTTTCTAATATAGCTTACAGATTAAAAACACATAATACTTAATAATAATAATATTTCAAACAATATTTTTGAAATTTGAACAATTTTTTTTTTGTA